>JBBYHM010096203.1:5320-42063 GCA_038381775.1 Adansonia rubrostipa | reverse complement strand
TCCATAGTCATCCTTATACTAACATAATCATACTGATAATATGAAATTAAATAAAGATAGCCAATATCACTTGGTAATCTTGTGTGTCATTTGCATAAACCTCTTTAAACAATTTGAGATAATTTATCAAATTATTTAATAATTTGGTTCTTTAATTAAAAGATTTTTAACTAAATTTACTAACTTTTAAAAGGCTTGTCTTAATTTGGTTAATACCTAACTTTTAATTTGTTTGGCTTAATTAGGACATTATCTAACTTTTAGATAACTTTGTCTTAATTTGGAAAAACCATTATGCATCTCATATCTCCTAAACCATTTAGGAAACCCATTTCCAAAAACAAAATTTTAAGACATTAAATTGGATATTACCTAAATTTTAAGTTGTTTATCTTAATTAGGACATTATCTAACTTTTAGACAACTTTGTCTTAATTTGGATAAAGTATTTAACATCTAATATTTTTTAAACCATATAGGAAACTTCTTTCCCAAATTTTTCAAAGTCTTAGCAGTTGATCCATATTTAATTACATTAAAAAACAAATTTCTTACATGATTAACATTTATTCTAATCACATTAGAACAAATCTAATCGAATTTAGATTAATCATTTAAATTAAATATATTTTTTAATTAAATAATTTAACTCAATTTTAATTCCATTTTTATTATATTGTCCAATTCTTATATTAAACAATTTAAGAAAATTAATACAATTGGATAATAACTAAGAGTTTTAATAGCATATAACCTTTCAGGGAGTCCTAGTCCAACTAGGAGCCTACTCATGCATGGCTATCTTAGCCATCCTAATTTAACTCAAACACCATTGCCTTCCTCCCACTAAATCTCTAAAAATACTGAAAATTTACAGCAATATCTTCCTGCAATTGATGCTGTCCTGAGGTCACACAAAGAAAGACAACATGCTACATCCATCACATGGATATAGTGCACCCAATATGGCCTGGAGTTGAAATGTTTTCAACTCCAATTTTAACATAATTTTACAAACAAGTATTATGAACTTTTCATGACACTTTCAATGTGAAAAAGTAAGGAAAAAGTCGCACTATCAGCTACTGAAAATTTCAGCACCAACAAAGCACCTAAACAAAGCCATTTTAGCAACAGTCAACACCAAGATGTTGACAAATGACTCTAATATCAATTTAATTAGAAAAGACATATTTTAAACTAATTAGTGTTGATAATAAACATGGATTAACCTGCTGGAAAATTAAAAATTAAAAAAGAAAATAATTTCTTTGATTTTTAATTTAAGAAACAGATCATAACAGTATTGAAACAACCCCAAAAGCTTAAGACAAGTTTAGACTTTAATCTAAATTAATTAGAAAAAATTTTACTTAATTATTTAAACATTTTTAAACATGATTAAAGACAAAATATTACATGCTGTCAAAGAAAAATAATTTTTCAAGAATTTTACCAAAATTGAAAAATCACCAAATTAGCACATAAATCAATCAGATTGATTATCACCAAAAACTGGCATGCTAAACCACATGTAATCTACAAACCTTACAATTGGATACCAAGGAAATTTTGGGCTAATGCATATTGACATGAGCATAAATATTTAATCTATGTAGCAGAAGTAAACCAAGAAACACCCAAATTTCCTTAGGATCTTACGAAGAGATGAACATGTGATTGGATTGCAATTTAAAACATATATATGATAGAAATCATACCACTTTAGAGACTCGTAATTCTAAGCATGTCAATCACTGCATGAATGCACCATGGTTGATTACTATGATCTTTACTTAATGCCAAAAGGAGTCGAAGTGTTCTACCTCAAACGATAATCCACACAAATGAATTAGAGCCTTTATAAAGTCTAATCATTCTTTGATGTTAGCCAAAAGGCTTCTCAAGCCTCAACAAATGGTATCTCATCAATACGTACAGATTTGATGTGATCCAAGAATAATTCCCTTACTCATTGCACCGAAGAGAAGAAGAAATAGCTTCTTAGGGAAGTAACTATTTTTCATAGATGGCAATGAACAGATCCAAAATTCATAATTCTTGATTTTGCTTGATTCCTTTAGGATAGAAAAATAATTCTTATGATCAAAAACACTTTGAGATCGCCTAGAATACCAATCAAGACAAAAAATATATAGAGAAGTAGGGATTTTAAGATTTGGCTAAATTGACAACTTTTATGAAAAATTAATCTCTCAATATTAGAAGATTATTTTCCATTTTTTTTGTGTCCATAATGATTCAAGAACACTTAGAAAAAGCATGAAAGCTAAAAAAGAGTTTACGAGATAAAGGTTACGCCAAACCACTTTAGAAAAGTATAAGGATTGGCACATAAGGTTTTTCCTATGCTTCTTATCAGCCAAAAAGCCTTAATAATTTATTTTAGATACAACTTAGGCTAGGTTAGGCTTGACTAAAGGGTCAACTAAGACCATGACTAACATGCCTAGGAGGTGGCCTCACTTTAGAGTGTTTCTTGAAGCCTAATTAAAATAATTTTAACTAGTTTGTTCATGACTAGGCTTTAGTATTAAACTATTAATATTTTAGCCTAATAGCACACCAAAGATAGTTATTCCATGCACCTAACCTATTAGCAAGCCTAACTTGGAGTAGTTCACAGCTAAACTCTCTTGACTTGATAATTAAGGCTTATAGCCCAAACCTTAAATTTGAGTGTTAGATAATTTGATTCATAATTAAAACTTTTAACCCAAGTAAAACAACTTTTACTTCATGCAAATAATATTAAATAATTAAATAAATAATTATCAAATAATTATTTAATTTTCCAAATACAATTATTAGGCTTTATGTAATAATATCCTTAAAACTATGTCTATAAATAGACATTATCTTGATAAGACATTCTTATCTTTATTGTCATATTAAGCCATCACTAAATACATTTCATAAATCTAATTTATGTCTTAAATTATTTTTCATTAAAATAATTTAATTAAGTCCTCCTCATTATACCTTTTATTTAATTAAGTCATACTTAGTTAAATCCTAGTTTTAATCCAACAAGATTATCTTACTATGTGTGACCCATTAGGCTTCCATCATCGCAATAATAAATGTAATTATCCAGTTAAGTATATTTATATTTATAGACCAAGATTAGCCTCTAGCAAGGCAACATGACCACCCGATATGCAGAAAGAGTCAATATAACATCTTTAGAAACCTTTCAATAACCAACCTCTCATTGTGCTTTGGTCCTTTCACTAAATATCCTAAAAAGACCATAAGCATGGTGTAGTGTCTAATCATGTATCAATCCATATTAGTTCTTATAGCTTTTGTTTAACCCATGAATTTAGAGGAACAATTTCTCCTAAATCCAACATATGTTGGCTAAGGACTTTATCAAGTTAACAGAAGCCACATATGAGATAAGTCTCTAATGTCACTCCGAGTGATGAATCCTCTTTTGATCACTCATTCACCCACCATATAATTCATGTCATACCTAACATACCTTACTTTAAGCTATCCATCCATTGTGGACCCATTTTAAATAAATCTAACGATGAAACTCCTTGTATGAGATGACCTTGTATCACAAGCCTGAGGACCAATATACACAACTGGCATATGAGAACATATTCCACAGGCACTTGAGTGATTTATACCAAATAAAGTTCTCATACAAGCCATGTTCAGTGAACTTGTTTCCACAAAACAAGCATCCATAATCCCCAAGTGTTTCTATATTTTAACTTCTATGAGATCAAAGAGTTGCATCCATTAAATGCATAGAGGCTTAGCACATCCAAGTTTTTTTATAACATTAATGCTTTGTCTTGACAATAGATAACGAGGAACATTTTTAGAAACACAGCTTTGATGCATAAGGATCTTATCATTATAACTCATTATTAACTTTGCAAAGCCATTACTTTTCATGGGCTTTATCAAGTTAATGTTTGCATGAGTGTTAATCATGCCACTAACATGGGAAAACCTCGAATAATTAACATAAGTGATTGGTTTGCATTATTAAGTATTACAGGCCTTATCTAATCCAATTGGGTCTAAGCATATACTAACATCATTGATATGCCCAAGCTTACATTGCTAGATATAGGTTTCTAATGGATCATTCTTTCTAGCTTTCTTCACATTTATGTTGAGTGAAGGCATTCTAGGATCCAACATAAACAACCTATTTTTTAATAAAGTCGATCCTTAGACCATGTCATTGAGAATGATAGAGTAATTTTGGTCTTTTATTCTAAATTTGAAATCATAATTGTCTGTGAGGTATGAAACTAAAATGATATTTCTTAACAACCTGTTAACATAAAGACTTTTTTTAGTTCCAAGATCATGCCGGTAGGCAACAATAAGGTACAAGTTCCAATGGCAATGGCTTCATCTTTTGATCCATTACCCATTCTCAAAATCAACTGGAGCCCAACTTTCTTCTATTTTTCAACAAACTTATGTTATTACATAAGTGTGATCCATAACCTGAATCAATTATCCAGGTAGCCAAATCAACAATGGAGTAATTTAACTTAATCATGTAAAGGTCAGTTATGTTTATTCCATTAAAAACACTTTTTAATTTTATATACCAGTCCAAACAATTTAGGTTTATGGCATTTAATATGCGTAGCAATACAATTATTATATTTAACATCACTAATAGCCTACTATGAAATAAAAATAATTATTTATTCATGTACTAAACTAATAATGACAAGGTATTAAATCTTTATTGGTCTCCAACTAATTTTTTGAAATAATAGCCTTCAATATTATTCGAAAATCTCTTTGAGGTATTTCTAATGGGTTAGGACCCTCTTCAATATGGGGCTAGCCTAATAAATCACCAAAGGCATAACTAGATAGGTAGCATAACTTGCCAAATACATCTTTATGCAACACCCAGATTAGTTAGGTGGTAACTTTTTTTTCTAAATTCATCATACGCATTTCACCTAACCATCGCCTCTAACACCATGCAGTCAAGTTTGTAAGCTTTAGGACTACATGCCACTAGTTGAGTAAGACCCATTAATTATAACTCAAGTAATGCAAGTGAAAGGGACATTAAGGTTAGCCTAACAAATCCCGATGATCGAAACTTAGGTATCTTGCTATGAGTAATGAAAGATGTCTTTATCATGTGAAGCATATGACTCAATATTGCATGAGGGATTTTTTTTGTTCATTTTATCTTTTAATTAACATGACATCAAATTTGCATGCATAGCATTTATAATATCACATAAAATAAATCTACTATCATGCATACCATTTGGATGATTATGCAATTCTATCTAATGCAATTTCTTTGAGCCCTTAAAGGAAATTGCTTGGTCAATTCCTAGGTGATTACATACAAAGTCTTTAAAGCTTCTAGCAATCTCTTGGGCTTTATGATTTCTTTGCTTGGATCTCTATCTTTAAGTTACAAAATATTTCCTAATGTAATCTAATAAAGAAACCTTGAGTTACATTGAGAATAATTAGGTGAGAAAAGAATTTTACAGCCTTAGAGAAAAATAGAGATAAGGTAGGGTTTGCAGACCCTATTTGAAAATTTTAAACATCTATAAATAATTAATCATACATCCATAATCATCCAATACATTCACAACAATTATGAATATATATATATATAAAAACATGTGTTTTAAATTCAAGTTACCAATTTTTGACACTTAAATTATTGATCCATATTTAATTTAATTAGGAAAACAATTTTCTTACACGATTAACATTTATTCAAATCATATTAGAATAAATCTTATTCCAAATAAGATTGGTCATTTAAATTAAATAAATTTTAAATTAATCAAATTAATTGAATTTTAATTCCACATTTATTATATTATCCACTTTATATCTTACACAATTTAGGAAAAATAATACAATTAGATAATTAGGTGTTTAATGGTATGTAAGAGTTTTAATTGGATTCAACCTCTTGGGGAAGTCCATTGTGCCAACCATGCTACTTTTACCATTTTTTAAAAATTTAATTTTAATTTAATTTTTGCTTAATCTAATCATATCAGTTTTTAAATCTCAAGAAAAAAATTAAAAGAGTTCTACTCCATGTAGGATTGTGGTGGTGTAAATTTAAAGGAATCTTAGTCCAACTAGGACTCTATCCCATCCATGATTATCTTACCCATCCTACTCTAACTCAAACACTATTGTCTTCCTTCCACTAAACCTCTAAAAATAAAGCAAATTTATAGCAACTCCTTGCTACCATTAACACCACACCAAGATCCAAGAAAGAAGACAAGAATGCCACAATATTCAAGCATGCCTAGTGCAGCCATTTTAGCTTGGAATTGGAACATTTTCAACTCTAATTTTAACTTAATCTTTCCAGCAAGTATTATGAACTTTTTATGACATTGTAAAGGTGGAAAAACAAGGAAAAAATTTGTAGAAATGGCCACCCAAGAAATCAACCACATTAGAACATGAAACCAAAGCCAACCTAGCACTAGTCAACATAAAATTGCCAACTGATGACTCCAATATCAATTTAATTAATTACAATTGAATAATAAACATGAATTAGCACGCTGCAAATTTAAAAATCAAAAGGAAACAATTTTTTTTAATTTTTAAGTTTAAGAATGGATCAAGATAGCATTAAAACAATAAATTGTTTAATCAATAACAACTAAAACATAAGAATCAAATCAATGGAAGGAGGCTTATGATACCACTTGTAAGAAGTCTTGGGATAGGAAATAATCAGATTACAAAAATTTGTAAAATATTCCATAAAGATAGCAGCGAAAACAAATCAAATAAACTAATTCAAGACACCTTAAACAAGATCGTCTTGCAAGATCTTGATTAATTTTTAAGATTAAGAAACCTAAATATCTATTAAAGATTCAAACATACCTTAAACTTGAGATGTCTTTTAGCAATTCCATGACCTATGAACGTATATGCGGAGCTTGATTGTCATAAACTAAAGCTATCCAAGCATCTAGCTTCTAACGGTTATCCATACAAGTGACCCAAAAAACCTTTAATAAGGAAGACTTTGTTGTCAAGATCCATTCTAGTAGCTTAGGTTTCAATAAACCTTCCCTTGCACTTAGAGTGGAAGCATCTAAGCAAGCTAAGATAAAATATGCCATTATTAAATACTAGAGAAAAAAATTAAGAGCCATTAAAAAAGTTGACAATTGTGAAGTGGCATTGTAGAAAGTTTAAGGACAGCAAGTAATTAAATTGCAAAAATTTATAAAATTATCCATAAAGATCACATCAAAAACAAATGAAGCAAACTAATCTCAGACTCCTTAAATAAGATTATCCTGCAAGATGTATATTAATCTTTAAAATCAAGAAACCTAAAGAACTATTCAAGATTCAACATACCTCAATCTTGAGAAGCCTTTCAACAATTCCATGACCTAAGAACATGTACACTAAGCCTGGTTGTTGTAAATAAAAGTTGTTGAAGCATCTAACCTTTAACGGTTATCCATATAGGTGACTTGAAAAACCTTCAATAAAGAGAAGACTTTGTTACTGGGAGCCATGTTAGTAGCTTAGAAAACCTTGATTCAATAATCAAAAGGAAAAATAAAACAAATTTTCCTCTTACATCAAAAAGGTTGGCGTAATTTCCATAAGGATTGTAGGAAAATGTCGCCCAACCCTATTTTAGCCTCATTTAGCTTAATTCTCAATAGAAAATTAGAATATGAAAGACAACTAATTGGGTTTATATAGCCTTGGTTTAAAATTTTAATTTTTAAAAAATTATAATTTTGCCCTTGTCCCATTTGAACTCATTCAAATTGGGCCTAAGTAACCATTACTTGTTTTAGACATACAAGCACAGTCTCAATTTAATTTCTACTAATCCTGTGACCCAATAAGCCCTTATCATATTGGTAATATATATAAAATAGCCAAATAAAGAATATTTTATATTTATAGACCAAGATTGGCATCTAGCAATGCATTATGGCCACCCAACATACAGGGAGTGCTAATATGGTTTTGATAAGCCCTTCAGAGTTCAGTGCCTTAGTGTAATAAATATCTTTTCATCATATATCTCGAAATTAGCAAGAGTATGGTTTCGTGTCTACTTTAAGACCATGCCATATTAGTATGTAACCCTTATGTGTTAACTCCATAATCAATATTGCCTTGGCAAAGGACTTTGACCTAACATGAGCCAAGTATATGTGAGATATGCATATGAGATATGCCCCTCATATGACTTAGGGTAATGAATCCTTTTTGGACCACTCATTCACCTACCATATGATTTATGTCATACCCAAAACCACCCTGCCATAAGTGTCTATCTATTGTGGACTCGTTCATGACAGAATCAAAGTATGACACTCCTCATATGAGATGACCTATTGTCATAAGTCTAAGGATCACTTACACTACTAAAACATGAGAGTATTTACATAGACACTTAAGTGAAATATGAAATAAAACTCTCATAGTGGGTCATGTTCAGTGAATTTGTCCTTAAATATCTCTATACTTTAACTTATGAGATTAGTTGCATGCATCATATGCATAGAAGCTTAAATATGCTAGTCTTTGTGCATTGTCAATGCCCTGTCCTGATAATATGATGATTGGGAACGATTTTAGAAACACAATTTTGATGCATAAGGATCTTATAATTGTAACTCTTTATAATTACCTCATAAAGCCAATGTGTTTTATGGGCTTTATCTGTATAAGATATTTATAACAATTATAAAATGAAATCTTATGTATAAAGAAATACATTTATTTAATGGAACTACTTGTCTAGTTGTACTTAATAAGATGTACTTGTACAAAAAAACTTAATGTGGCATAGTAGAATTTTAAAAATTTTAAATCTAATCGATCTTAATCATGTTGCCAAATATGATGAATTTGTCATAATCAACTTGTTGAGAGTGCCTTAAGGTTGAGTAGACGTTTTAATGTGTTCTAGTAAGTTTAAACTAATTATTTATATTTATATATTCAAGGTTATTCATTATATCATTATTATTCCATCCTCATTATATTTGCATGTTAAAGTAAATGTAAGCAAATATGGATCAATGACTACCCATGTTTATATCATTAAAGTGTTGCATATAATGGACTTTATATGCAAAAAGCCAAAATTTTGAGGTAAGTAATCAAATTAATAGTCCGAAGTTATGGCATTAATGTGAGCAATTAACTCATATGAAGACTAGTATGTCATCTAAATCCCATTAAGAGAGATGGTTTGTTTTATCTATTAGGAGTGAGCTGACTCCTAAGTAAAGACATGATATATCACCTAAAGGTAGTGACATACTAAATTGGACCAAAGTGAAACTAATCTATTAATAAGTCCATTTGTATTGATTAATTCACTTTTGATGTTCATTTTGTAATTACCTTAATCCTAAGCAAGTAATTGACTCCATGTTTATAACTTGTGTACTTTAATGTTCCAAAGGCTAAAGCGTCTTAAAGTAGTAAGCTATAAGACTTGTTTGTTAGGTACATAACTTATACATGATGTAAGCTTTATTTATAGAGATGAATTTTAGCTCTTATAAAGAGTTAAGCTGGATAATGAAAATGGATGAGGCCTAGGTTTTCGTATATCAAATGATTTATTATTCACATGTATTGAATAATTGTTTTCATATAAGGTGTATAATGGAACTTAAAGATAAAATGAAAAGTAGGTAAAATGGATTTCAGATTTAAATTGATCATGGATATTATATGTGCAGGAAGTCTTGGGATAATAAATAATTAGAATATAAAAATTTACAATTAATTCATAAAGGTCACAGGGAAAATGAATTATATAGATCAAGCTGAAACTCCTTAAGCCAAATCATCTTGCATGGTTTTCATTAAACTTTTAAAAATAAAAACATGTAAAATAGATCAAGATCTATCATACCTCTACCAAAAGATGTCTTGGAGTGATTCCATGACATTAAGAACTTTCACATGGAGTGCGGTTGTTGTAAACCAATGCTATAGAAGTATCCAGCCTTTAATGATTCTCTACACGTGCCATTCGAAAGAGACTTTGTTTGCCAAAAGTTATGCTAGCAGCTTTGATCTCATAAATCTTCCCTTTGCAATTAATCTCTCTTGATTCTTAATCAAAATCAGCAAAGAAAAAAAATTTCTTTGATCTAGGCTATTCTGCACTAACTCCCATAGAGAAGTCTAAGATTATGTGATTTAGGCGTTTGGGAGAAATCTTACCATAATTTTAAGTGCCAACTACACCCTTTAGGATAGTAAAATAATGATAAAAATGTCTAGGGTTTAAAATTTTAATTTCAATAAAATTAAAATTTTACCTTTGGCCCATGTGAACTTATTCAAATTAGGCCAAAGTAACCATTACTTGTATTAGATATATTAGCCCATCTTATTTTAATTTCTAATTATGTGTATGACCTATTAGGCCCCAATCATATTAGTAATAACTATAAAATACTTAATTGAGAATATATGTAATTATAGACCAAGATTGGCAAACGCATCATGGTCATCCAACATGAAGGGAGTGTCTATGGTTTTCACAAGCCCTTTAGATCATAATATCTCAGTGTAATTAAATCCTTTCATTATATATCTGGGAATCAGCAAGAGCATGGTTCAGTGTCTATTCTTAGCCCATTCCATATTAGTATGCAACCTTTATAAATTAACTCTGTAATTAGTATTGCCTTGGCCAAATAAATTTAAAATATGTCCTTTTAAATCACTTTGGGTGATGAATCCTCTCTGGATGACTCATTCATCAACCATACAATTCATGCCACACCCAAAACCACCATACCATAAGCATCCATCTATTGTGGACCCACTCATGATGGAACCAAAGTATGGCACTTCTCATATGAGATAACTTGGTGTCACAAGTTTAAAAGTCACTTACACTATCGACACATGAGACTATTTCCATAGACACTTGAGTGAAATACGAAATGGAACACTTATGTGGGTTAAGTTTAGTGAACTTGTTACCATAACAAGTGCCCATATATTATTCCTAAGTATCTCTATACTTCAGGTTATGAGATCAGTTACATGTATCAAATGCATGGAGGCTTAACATATGCTAGTCTTTGTGCATTATCAATGCCCTATCTTGGCAATACAATGACCAGGAACATTTTAGAAACACTGCTTTGATGCATAAGTATCCTATAATTGTAATTCATTAAAATTCTTTGCAAAGCCAATGTGTTTCATGGGCATTATCTTCATAAGATACTTATAACAATATTTTATAAAATCTTATGGATAAAGAAATAGCTCTTAACATTAACAAAATATAATGT
Organism: Adansonia rubrostipa; assembly: GCA_038381775.1. Taxonomy (NCBI): domain Eukaryota; kingdom Viridiplantae; phylum Streptophyta; class Magnoliopsida; order Malvales; family Malvaceae; genus Adansonia; species Adansonia rubrostipa. Next base: position 30,718 of record JBBYHM010096203.1, on the reverse strand, counting down.
TTAGATACATGAAATCACTAAATTCTAATACCATTTAAGTTGCAATGATTGGCTCACAAGGCTTGCACTAACAATTTGCCAATAGCATTAAAACCAGCCGCCCATATGTCAAGTCCTATGCCCTTTATGTGGTAATCATTTTTTTGTTAGGACAAAACTTTAGTGAAAGGATTAGGTAATTTCTCCTCAATAGGTACTCACTCCATACTAACATACATCTCTCCATAATATCTCTAATGACATGATATCACTGTAACATGTGCTTGGATTTATGATGAAACCTTGGTTCCTTAGCTTAGGCTATGGCTCTATTGTTATCATAGTAAAGTGGTTCTGGATTAACAATGCTCAAAACCATACCAAGTTTGGTAATGAACTTTTCATCCAAACTACCTTTTTCGTGGCCTCATACGTGCAGATGTATTCTATTTTGATTGTTGAGTCATAGTTATAGCCTTTTTGGAACTTTTCCAACTAAGTATATTAACATTAAGGGTAAATACAAACCCGCTTTGCGATTTAATATCAGTCCAATCAAATTGGAAGCTAGCATCAGTAAACCCCTTATACAGAGTTCAACCCCTTCATATACCAGAAAGATATATTAAGTCCTTTGCAAGTATTTAAGGATATTTTTTATAGGAATCCAATGACTTTCACCTAGATCACTTTGGTATGTGCTCATGATACTTAGAGCGCATGATACATTTGGTCTCATACACATCATGGCATACAAAATAGATCTAACGATCAAGGCATATAAGGTCTCATTCATCCATGCCTGTTCTTTTAATGTTTTAGGACATATCTATTTTGAGATGCACATTTTGTACCATAGTAGGTTTCCTTTTTTAGAGCTTTCCATGCTAAACCTCTTTAGCACTTTACCAACATAAGTGGCTTGGAATAAGCCAAGTACTCTTTTTGATCTATCTCTATAAATCTTAATTCCCAAAATGAATGTCGCTTTTACTAAGTCCTTTATGGAAAATTGTCCAGATTGACAGATCTTAGTGGTCTTTAGCAGTGGTATGTTTTTTTTTATGAGCAATATGGCATCAATATATAGCACTAAGAAGACAATAGCTTGCCCATTCACCTTTTTATAGACATATGAATCAGGATTCCTTTTAAACCCAAAAATTTTAATTACTTCATTAAATCTTATATTTCAACTTTGCGAAGCTTGCTTCAGCCTATATATGGACTTCTTCAGTCTACATAGCTAATTTAGATTTGACTTAGATGTAAAACCATCAGGTTGTGTCATTTACATTTTTTCTTACAAATTTCCACTAAGAAATGCAGTTTTACATCCATTTGCCATATCTCATAATCATAGTATATAGCAATGGCAAGCATAATCTGAATGGATTTTATCATGGCAACTGGTGAAAAGGTTTCCTAATAATCAATGCCTTCTACTTAATTATAACATTTTGCCATGAATTTGGCCTTATACACCTATTCATTGCCATCTATGTTAGTCTTTTTTTTAAAAAAAAATTAATTTGCACCCTATGGGTTTTATCCCTTCTAATGGGTAAACCAAAGTCCATACTTGTTGACTTTCATGGCATCCAATTCGTGTCTTATGACTTCAAGCTATTTCTTGGAATTATTGTCGAATATTGCTTTCTTATAATAGTAGGTTCAGTATCACAAGGAAAGTCTTCTTGGTCTATAAAAAATCTGTATCTCTCTAGAGCTTCCTTGATCCTACTAGATCAATAGAGTAATTATCTTGATCTTCAGGTTGAACATTTGATGCTTCAATTGATGGCTCAAGTTCCATAGGAATGTTAATTTCTAGTTCTTAAACTTCCTCAAGATAAATTTTACTCATACTAGAATTTTCAAGGAAAAACTTTTTTCTTTGGAAAATGTCCATACTTTAAGATAAGCATTTTTTGCTCATTAGGATTATAAAAATAGTATCCAACGATTTCTTTAGGATACTCCACAAACTTACATTTGACTGATCTTGCTCTAAGCTTATTAGTCGCTACATGCTTCACGTAAGTAGTGCATCCCCAAATCCTTTTGTAAGACAAATTTAGCTTTTTACCTTACCATATCTTATATAGTGTCTTATCAACATATTTAGTGGAACCTTATGTAGAAGATGAGTAGTAGTTTATAAGGCATATTCCTAAGAGGATATCAATAGGTTACCCTTAGACATCATGGAATGAACCATGTCTAAAAAGGTTTAGTTTTTCCTCTCAAACACTTTATTATGTTAGGGAGTTTTAGGTGGAGTCTATTGCAACATAATCCTATTCTTAGCCATATGATCCCAGAATTGTTGACTTAAGTATTCTCTTTATTGATTAGATCTAAGAGCTACAATACTCTTACCAATTTGTTTCTCTACTTCAGCCCTATACTCTTTAAACTTTTGAAAAACTTCAAACTTGTACTTCATTAAGTACACATACACATACCTTGAATAATCATTGGTAAAGGTAATGACGTAAGAATACTCATTTCTGGCAATTGTATTTGTTAGCTATATTAGCTTTGAATTAATCTTGATTTTGATATAACTAAAACTTAAGCTTAATTATCTTGTAATTAAATATTTTCAAAATAGTATTTTCCTTGAATTTAATTTTGAAAATACTTTAGAAAAATACCAAAAAGTTTTTAACTCCTTAACTAACTCAAAAATGTGTTCCTAATGCATACAATAGTATAAAACAATTTTAAGATAAGTTTCATATATTTTAAAGTCATGAAAAACCCCTTAAAGATGTTTTTTTTTTATGAATGTATTAATACACTAGGTGTATGTATCCATAAAATTTTTGGTAGTAGCTAAACTTTCACAAAACCCTTAAGTGTATCCATACAACCTTGGAATGTATCGATACATCTTGGTTTGAATTGATATACATGTAAGTTGTATCGATACATGGCTTTTTCAACTGTCCTATTTTTGTTGTTGTATGCCCTTGAACCAATCAGATTGGGACATGGGATACATGGCCAAATAACATCATAGACATTACAAAGCTTAAGTAACATTGGTTTTCATTTATGTTAGTGGTGTGATTGACACTTATTCAAATAGTAATTGGATAAAGCCCTTGAAACACAATGGCCTTGCAAAGTTAGTAAACCAGGTACAATTATGAGATCCTTATGCATCAAAGTCATATTTCTGAAAATGTTCCTAGTTATGGTATTGTTAAGAAAGGGTGTTGACAATGCAAAAAGACTAGTATATGCTAAGCCTCCATGCATGGGATGCCTACAACTTTTTAATCTTATAAAAATGAAAGTATAGATACTTGAGGATAGCATATAGGTGCTTGTTTTGTGGAAACAAGTTCACTGAACTTAGGTTAAATAAGAACTCCATTTGGTATAAGTCACTCAAGTATCTTGGAATATGTTTTCATGTGCTTATCGTATATAATAGTCCTTTGACCTGTGATACCAGGTCATCTAGTATGAGGAGTGTTATGCTTTGATTCCATCATGAGCAGGTCCACAATAGATGAATGCTTATGGTAAAGTGGTTCTAGGTATAGCATGAATCATATGGTAGATGAATAAATGATCCAAAGAGGATTCATCATTCTGAACGACATTAAAGATGTATCTTAAATGATCTTAACTATGGTTAATTGGATTAAAGTCTCTAGCCAGAGCATAACAAAATTATAAGGAATAGTTCCTCATAGATCCATGATCACTAACCATGATTTGTAAGAACTAATATGGATAGAGGTTTTAGTAGACATTGCATCATGTTCATCCTTAATTTGGGATATCAGGTGAAGGAACCATATTACAATGACAGGCAGGTTACTGAGAGGATTCTATAAGGTCACACTAACTCTTCAACATTTAGGTGGTTATGACAGGTTGCTAGATCCCACTCTTGATCTATAAACATGAATATAAGATTATTTATGTTTATTGCCAACATGTTGGGAATCAAATGGTCACACATAATAAGGTGAGCCTATTTGATTAAATCTGAGATTTAATTAAGTATGACTTAATTAAACAAAAGGTAATTTGAATGAAGTACTTATTTGGAAAGTTCAGTTATTTAAGACAAAATTAGATTAATGGAATCTAGATTTTGTTGTCTAATTTAAGACATTAGTATAAGATTGTCTTATTGAGATAATGTCTAACTTAATACAAGTTATATTAAGATGGATTGACCTTGTCCTATCTAAAATAGGATTTCTACTAAACTAAGGATTTGATTGTGAATCAAATTTTCTATCCCAGGTCTTGAAAAATCCTTAAAAATATAATTGTAATATTAATTATTTGATAAGTAATATTAAATTATATTAAAATTAAGTTAAAATAGTTTTAACTAAATTAAGGATTTTATAGTAATAAAATCCATAGGGAGATGTGTACACTAACTAAATTGTGTTTCCAATTTATTTATTTATTTTTTAATTATTTGATAATTAATTTATTAAAAATATTTTTCATTTATTTAGATAAATAAAGAATTAAATTAATTGGATTAAATTCATGAAAACACAAGTTTGGCCAATTTATCCCCTATTGCATCAAAACCCCGAGATATGGTCCAAGCTTCTTGGGCTCAATCCTTTGGCCCAATATAGATGATGGATTTCAGCCAAGGCATAGGAAGAAAGGGCTGACCATATAGTTTGTGAAACTAGGGTTGGCTAAATTAAAACAAATAAAACAAGGAAAGGCGTTTCAGTTGATTTAGGAGTTTTGATTAGGTTAAAACTCTTCCATCCAAAGTCAAGCTAGGGCTAGGATTAAGATATTATATAATGACTAGTTGGGATAGAAAAATTAGAAGTTTTTTTTTATGTAATTTGAAAGGAAATATATTTGTAAGGGTTACAAAAAAATGAGGGCTTTTCTCTCACTTACCGCTACTTATACCTTTATTCTGGTTTTTATTTTGAGTTACCTTCATACTTGAATTGTTCATGGTTCTTAATTGGAAAAGCAAGAAAGATTATATTATTGTTTAAGGGTTGATAACCCTTCTAGCTAGCACTAGAGAACCACCAAGCCTGAAAAAGGTTTCAACAACTATCTATGTGGATAACTGTTAGTTGTAAGACAAGAATGATGCTTATGGTTTTCAAGAATCTTTCAAGAAATCAGCTTATTGGAATCTTTTGTGTTTAGATTTCAACATCAAAAATCAAGGTAACTTTTGATCATATGGATGATTAGATATTTGTTTAAATGCTTAATGTTTACTACATGCAAGTTCTTCCTTAAAGATTTAAAGGGAAGTTTGGCTGTTTTGATATTTATAACTTTTGCTACTATATTTTTTTATGTTGATTTTGAAATCCAATACATGCATGAGGTTGGACTTTATGGGAGTGACATCCCTTTAATTTTGTACAAAAATAGGTAATATATAGATATATTTAGGTAGGAATGAACAAAAATCACTCAAATAAAACTCACGATGGCTATATTTCTTCACCAAACATCCCCAATAGCCATATTCATATACGAGGCTATAAATAAGCCTCTCCAACACCTGCAGTGAGATGATGAACCAAGAGATTAAGCTTAATATTTTACATCTCTTACACATTTTCTTCTAAGTAATTCACAATTGTATAGGATTAGTTCTTTCTATCTTCATATTCTTAATTTTGTATCCTTAGATATGCATTTTTTTTATGCCTAAACTCTTGTAAACATTTTTCCTTTAGAGGTTTTATTTGTTTACACATGATCCTTATAAAAAGGAAAGGTTCTTACTTAGCCAACTAACTAGTAGAGAACGGTTCGATCTTATCCATAAAAGACAGAGAGGGTAAAGGTTCTATTTTAGCCTTAAAGAAAAGATAAGGAGTGTAATGGTTATACCTCAACTTAAAAGGTAGATAATTCAAGTTAGTAAATTAGGGAAATCCGAGGCAAGTGATGCCGAGGTAGGGGATTTATGCAATTAATGCCAAACCTCTCTAAACACTTGTGTTTGTTTCTCTTTCCCTAACTCTTTAATTATTTTTATTATTAAACTAACTTGCACTCAAAAGCTTATTGTTTAGATTTCTCATTTTCATTTATCAAAGTTTTAATTTGCAAAACAAGTTTGAGAAATCAATTCACCCCTTTTTAATTTCATTCACCATTATAAATGCTAATAGTATTCATTAGTCCATATACATCTGAATGTATTGAGCCCAATAAACCTGTAGCTCTATCACTTTTACTATTGAAAGGTGACTTTGTCATCTTACCAAGGAGACAACATTTATATGTGCAATATAATTCATAATCAAATGGGTCTAGATAGCCTTGTTTATATAACTTGGCTATTCGCGTCTCATTTATATGACCAAGTCTACAACGATAGATGTAAGGTTTACTTGGGTCATTACTCTTTGCTTTATTCGCATTTATGTTGAGCATCTATATTTCTGGATCTAATACATATAGCTCTTCTGTAATAAGGCCGATCCATAGGCTATGTCATTTAAGATAATCATGCAACTATTGCTTTTTATCCTAAACTTGAAACTATCATTCACAATGAGGTATGGACTAAAATGATATTTGTAAACAATCTTGAAACAAAAAGACATTCTTTTATTTCTATGGTCATGCCTGAAAGCAATGATAAGGTATAGATTCTGATGGCAGTGGCTTCAACTTTTAATCCATTGCCCATTCTAAGAATTACCTCATTAAGCTTAATTTTCTATAATTCTTCAACAAGCTTATGTCATTGCATAAGTGGGATCCATATTCTAAATCTATCATCCAAGAGGTAGTATTAATAGTAGAATAGTTGAACTTAATCATGTTAATGTAGAAGTCAACAACTATCCTTTTGTTGAGAACTTTTCTCAATCTAACATACCAGTCCAAACACTTTAGGTTAATGGCATCAAGTATGCCTAGCAATGCAATTAATATAAATACCATTATCAACAACCTAGTATCAAAATAAGTATAGTTCATGTTTCAAACCAATAATGATGAGGTATTAAATCTTAATTGGTTCTCCCACTAATTTTCAAAATAATAGCCCCATTATTATTCAAAAATGTCTTCAATGTATTTCTAGTGGGTTAGGATCCTTTTTAACATCTTGCAACATTGACCAACTCAACAAATCACAACAAGCCTAGTTAAAAAGGTAACATAGCTTACCAATTGCATAGATCAGTTAGATGGCAACTCTTTGCCTAAATGCATCACATACATTTCACCTAACCATCACCTGTAACATCATATGGTCAAGCACAACACATCCAAACCATACAACATTAGTTGAGTAAAACCCATTACTCATAACTCAAGTCGTTCGGGTGAAAGTGACCATCAGTCACTCAACACATCACCTTCCGTCAGAACTCCAATATCTTGTTACGAATAATGGAAGGCATCTTTATCGTCCAAAACATGTGACTCAATATTGTACAAGGGATTTCTTTTGTTTATTTTGTCATTTAATTAAGGTGTCATCATATTTATATACATTGCATTTATTATATAACGCAAAATAAATCTATTATCATGCATACTACTTGGATTATTATGGACTACTATCTAATGCAATTTCCTTAAGCCATTAAAGGAAAATTGCTTGGTCATTTCCTAGGTGATTAAATACAAAGTCTTAGAAAGTTTCTTGCAATCTCTCAGGCTTCATAGTGCCTCGTTTTTAATCTCTATCTTTGAGTTACAAAAGTTTCCTAGCTACTACTAATTTTACTCTTATATGTAATCTAATAACTCGTGTAATAAAGAAACCTTGAGTTACATTCGAAGGGAATTAGGTGAGAAAAGAATTTTTACAACTCTAGAAATAATTAGGACAAGGTAGGGTTCAATTTATGTATGTGAAAAAAGAAATTCATGTGCAAAAAATCCTTAACTAAAGTCAAATGAAAAAAAAAATTAAATGAAAAGGATTAAATGGCAAAGAATAAAAATTGAATTAAAAATGTATGTACACAAGGGATCAATTAAAATTTTATATGTGATAAAATTTCAATAAGAATTAAAATTATGTAAAATTCCAATTAGGAAACCATAAAGAAAAGTTGGATCAAGGAATTTAATACGTAACAAGCTCTAATAAAAAATAAAAGTAAATTGAAAGGGAAGGACTAAATTATAAAGAGTAATTGGATTTAAATCCATGTTTTCGAGAAGATAAATTAAAATTCTGTGTGAGGAATCCATCATTTAGGAATTTAATAAAAATTCATAAGGAAAATTGAATTAATGGAATTAATAAGCAAAAATTCAATTTGAAAATTTTGGATGAAGAATCTAGCAAAATTTTAGAGAATCGAGATTAAAAATCATGAGAATTTTTCAAAGTCCCATATATCCTAAGTGTTGAATTCTAAAAAAAATCTATTTTTAAAATGTAATTGATATTGAAAAATCTCATGTGAAAAAAAGAAAGAAAGAAAGAAAGACAAGTGAAATTCCAACTCCTAAAATGTTTATGAAAAGTACATTTAGGGAAGAAAATTACGTATCAAAAAGAAATAGAAAATGAATTAAGATATGAAAATAATGAATTTCAATATATTTAATTTGAAAGTCTTAAAAAGGTTGAAAATCTTAGACTTAGAAAGATTTTATGAAAATTGCCTTAAAGAACCAAAAATTTCATACTAAAATGAGGAGGATGAATTCCAAAATAGGCTAAAGTTTGGAAAAAATGACAAACTAAGTTCAATATACTTCTCAAAATATATATGGATAAAAACAAAAAATCTGAAGCATGAAAAACTTTTACCAAAAAATTCCACAAACAAGAAACTTGTGGTACTATAAAAAATTGAAAATTAAATAATAATTTCACACCTCGTGATATAAAATGCCAATAAGAACTTTTTCTCAAATATTTTAGATTTTTAGAGTGAGTATCAGTTTAAATAATGCATGAATATCGATAAAAATATACAATAGTTGACTTGCAAAATTTGTGAAAAGATTTTGAAAATTTTCTAAAGGTGAAAATTTTGATTGTGATATCATATCTAAAAATAAATTTCAAAATTTCTCAAAAATAAATTCGAAAGCTAATTTATCCTTTTCGACATTTTTTTTATTTAGGGTTTGTTCTTTATAAGCCTCGAAATTGCAATCTTTTCGCTGCATGTGTGAGTAGCCATTTAGATATGGCCAAATAGGTTTCGAAACAGCTTAGTCCATAAGAAATAGGTTGACTTTTATTGCAACGATCACTCGATTCTTATTCTCAAATATTTTAGATTGTTGGAGAAAAGGGCATGGATGAAATTAGGAGTCTACAAACAACTACCTATGTCATGGGTCCCTCCAATTGCTTCATAAAGAGTTCCCTATATAAGAACCCTAAACAGAAAAAACCATAACTATAAGTTCCAACCTAAATCAACTCTTCCAAAAGTGGAAGGTACATTAAATGAACTTGATATCCAAATTTATCGGGCATTAACATTCCTTTAATTAAGTGTAACATGTAAGTTCTAGCAGCATAATCTATTTGTAATATAGTTCATCTACAAGGAGATGACCAAACATTTTTTTCAATCAAGTTAATTTGATTGTTGAGCCATTTTTATAGTCATTTGGAGGAATCACACCCAAAAAATCTTGAAACACATCATCCCATTCTAACAGCCTCCTCTTTCTTACTTCTTTGCCATCAACTAGTAATCCCAGTTGAAGTGCAATATCCTTTAGAGTGATCGGACATTTACCATGTGGAAAATGAAATATGTGCATCATAGGTCTCCATCGTTTAATTAACGCACTTATTAGTCCAGGCACATATTGGCATCGTTTAACTAAGATTATATAGCCAAATCTGAATGTTCTTAAAAAGTTTACAATTAAGAGATACGGTTCTTCGAAAAAAATTTTGCAATCATAACTCTTGACAAGTATCCTGTTAAAAAGTTATTAATTTATTAGTTATAAAATTCATAATTAATAATATTTTAAATATATGATTAATATAATTAATAATTAATAAAATTCATAATTAATTTTAGTATCTAGGATAATACCCTTGATGATATATGATCCTTTTGTAAGCGTGACAATGATGATGATGATGATGCAACTAAATTGATTGAAAACTTTCCTATGAAAAAAATTCTTTTAAATTCATCATTACCTAATCTTTAAACTAAAATTATCAAACATAATTGTATCAAATTTATATCAATTATTACTAAATACATAGTTTTTAATAAAAAATAAACTTAATTACAACAATAAGAAGTTCATCATTACTAAATGAATTTATAGTTTCATTTAGAATAACAATTACCTAATATCTCAACAAAAAAAGAATAATGAAATCAAACTGCATAAATAAAATCAAAGTAAATTAGATGATAATAATAATAATAACAATATCATAATTTTTGAAGTTAATTATTTAAAAATTTAAAATTTTCACATATAAAAATAAATCATACCTTCAAAAAATTTAAATGGTTTAATTCCTTCAGATTGAAATTCAACTCCTTTCCCCATAATCATAATTTCAATAAAAAATAAACTTAATTACAACAAAAATAAATTTAATAATTGCTAAATAATTTATATTTTCATTTAAAATAAAATTACCTAATTACATGATAATAATAATAATAATAATAACAATATTATAATCCACAAAGTTAATTATATTTTAATATTTCAAAAAATTTAAATTTTCACAAATAGTAATAAATCATACTTTCAAAAATTCAAACAATTTAATCCCTTCAAACTAAAATTCAACTCTTTTCCTCGTAGTCATGATTTCAATGAAAAATAAAGTTAATTACAATAAAAATAAATTTAATCATTACTAAATAATTTATATTTTCATTTAAAATAACAATTACCTAATATTTCAACAAAAAATAAACTAATGAAAGTTAAATTATATAAATAAAATTAAAGTAAATTACATGATTTAAAATAAGAATAACAATATCATAATTTAAAAAGTTAATTATATTTTAATAATTCAAATAAATTTAAATTTCATAAATAAAAATAAATCATACCTTCAAAAAATTCAAACGGTTTAGTCCTATCAAATTGAAACTCTATTCCTTTCCTCATAGTCATGATTTCAACAAGAAATAAACTTAATTACAACAAAAATAAATTTAATTATTACTAAATAATTTATATTTTCATTTGAAATAACAGTTATATAGTATTTCCTTTATAATTTGTGGATTTTTTAATAGATTTTCTAATCTTTTAAAAAAGATGTTCTTCAAATAGAAAGTTTTTTATTATACTAGTTTTTATTTATGCGCATGGCATTATGCCCTATTCTAGGAAAATGGGTATAGCTTGCACTATCGGACTTCACGAACTCATTCTTGACTTGAGCGGACCCTAAATGAAGAAAATAATATGATGTTAGAAAGATAACTTAATGGAGTTTCAAGTAAAAATATAAAGAAATCCCTACAAAATCATGCTTAAGGGGAAAATAATTTTTGAATGCAACACTGGGAGCCGAAATAAGGTAATTGGTGCAACGATCTTGAAAATATCATCATGGTATTGCCTGGACTCAAAAATTCATAAACTAAACATTATTGGAAAGGTGATTTGATGTATTTTAAAGGAAAAATATTTAAAATTTTAAGAAATATCTCTTTTAGTTTGAAAATGGGATGTCATTGATGCTAATCACTGGATTAAGGGTTTTAAACAAAACACAATAAAAAATTTATAACTCCCTTGTACATACTCAAAAAATCATGTATGAAAGCTCGTTTGAAAGATAACTTAGAGTTATTTGCAAGAAAAATTCTTAAAATATCCCAAAAATTTGTTTAGTGAATGAAAACAATTTTTCAATCTTGTCTACCATTGTTGCCAACAACAAAAAATAGGGGAACAAGGTTTTTAGTCACATAGGTGCAAATTATGACTTGAATATTCAAATGTCTAGACACAAGGTTCGTAAATAGAATGTTATTAAGTCCATCCCATGTCCAACAGTTTGTGGCACCTAGATGACATACTAACCATGCAATAAGTTAACTAAAGATCCCTAGAATGACTATTGAGAATTCAAATGCTCTTTAAACTTTAGCCATAGCATTTCCCTTATGGGATACCTACATTGGCCAGACATGAGGCATTATACATTTAAAGCTAGGTGAAGCTAAACTTATGGGTCAACAATGCCCATTTAAAATAAGCTTTATGGGTAGTGCCATGTTGGTAGTTCCTTGAAGTCAATTAAAGAACTTTTAACCAATTCATCCAAGATGAGGCTTAGTTATTAACTAATTAGTATCTTAGCCTAATTTCAAAACAATATGCCCTAAACTTGTGCGTCTAGCCTTATATCAAGTCTTAATTTATGTAGTTCAAATCTAAGCCCATTTGACTTAATATTTAGGGTTTTTGGTCAACCCTTATTTACATGGAAGAATAATTTCAATTAACTATCTAGCCCAAGAAAAATAATTATGCATCATGTAAGTATTATTAAATAATTATTAGATAATTATTTAATTTTCCAGAAATAACTTTTTAATTACGAAACCAAGGTATCCCTATAAATATGTCTATAGTTAGAAATTATCTTGATAAAACATTCTTATTTTTACTGTGACATTAAGACATCTCTAATAAGATTTCACAAACCTAATTTATGTCTTAAATAATTCTCAATTTAATTAATTCAATGAAGTTCTCCACATAACACTTTTTATTTAATTAAGTCATACTCAATTAAATCTCAAATTTAATCCAACAAATCTATCTTATTGTGTGTGAAGCATTATGTTCCCAACATTTTAGAAATAAGCATAAACCATAATCTATGTTTTTTACACATAGCTTACTGTTTATAAAATAGATCATGAGTGAGGTTTAGCAGCCAATCATGTCCATCCAAATGACAAATGTTGTAGAATCATGTCTGATATCATTGAAAACTTTCAGTAACAAGACTATTATTGTATTATAGCCTTTTCATCAATATGCTAGAATGATCGTGAGCATGGTAATGTATCTATTCATGCTTTAATCCATGTTAGTTCTTACAATCAAGTTAATGATTATGAATCTAATAGGAAAGATTCCTCAAAATTCACTATGCTTTAGCCAAATACTTTAAACTAATTAACTTTAGTTAAGAATAGTTAAGATGCATCTCCGATTTTAGTAGACATGGTGAATCCTCTCTGGATCACCTTTTCACTTCCATATGTTTCATGCCATACCTAAAACCACTCTTACTTTGTCATCAATCAAAGTGGACACTCGTGGTGATCTCTAAGTATGACACTTTCCATATGAGATGACTTGGTATCACAAGTCTGAAGACTATTACACACGACTGGCACAGAAGAACATTTTCATAAATACTTGAGTAATTAATACCAAATGGAGTTCTCATATGGGCCATATTCAATGAACTTATTCCTTCAAACAAGCACCTATATGCTATCCCAAATATCTCGTATACTTTAACCTATAAGATCGATTGCTTACCTCATAGGTAAGAAGGCACAACATGTGTTGATCTTTAAGCATTACCAATGCATCGTCTTGACAATATGATGGCTGTAAACTATTTTAGGAACTTACACAAGGATCTTATAATTACAACACTTTGCAATTCATTTACAAGGCCTTTGAGTTCCATGGACTGCATCCACTTAATTGTTTCATGATGTTGATCATGCCACTGACATGAAGGAAAACCTTTTATCACTTTAACTTAATTACTAACTAGTATGTAGTTAATTGACTATACATCCTATGACCCAATCTAGTTAGCTCAAGGGTGTCACAAAATGGCCCTGATATGAATTATGACCAGCCCGACTTAAAACAACGGATATACCCCATATTCCTAAATAAAGTAATATATCATTATTCTCTTATATTTTAGGGGCCATATCATTATTATTCTTCTTCATTTTTTATGTCTAGGAATTGAGTTGTCAAGATGAATAGCTTACTCGACTTAACTCTAAATAATCATTACAAAATGACCATTTTTCTAAATTCACCACCAATCCATTTTAACTAGGTAAGATTGGTCACCTATCAGAGTTTATATTTTAGGGTTATGAACCCATAAAAACAAACTACAAAGTCTACACTCATACCAGAGATCGTTTAAAAGGGTCCAGGAGTCGGTTGTAATCATAAGGATTTACTTTCTCGTGATTTTTAGTGATTGATAACTTATTAATCACGTGTTAACATAAATTCTGATTTTTATTCAATTTCAATATTTGATATTTAATTATAATTCCCATATTTAAAAGTAAAATTTTATGAAACAAATTTTTTTATTTTGAATGACAAAATCAAGTTTTAATATACTTGGGAAATCAAAATATCTTTCGTGCATTTTCGAAGGGCTAGAAGAACATGAAAGCTTCTTGTCATTCTTTTTCATACCTCGCTGGAAAGCTGATGGAATATGAAAGTTTTTAAAAATCAAAATATCTTTTGTATCCTTTTGGAGAACGAAAGGAATGCAAAAGGTTTTATTTTTCTAAAAAAATGAAAAATCTTGATTTTTTTTTTGAAAAGTATTCTTGTTATTAAAATAATCTGTGAACCCTTTTCATATTATGGGAAAAGTTTTACGTACTATTTTAACATCGAAGACATTACCTTAATTTTCAAAAATTTCAATTTTATTTATAAATATTAAAATTATCCTAAGACTCTGTTTAGACGAAAAGCACTAAACTCAACTCTAAGGACTTTACTTTGGTTAAAATGACCAATATGTCCCCTAAAGTGCACCTTCAACGTAGAAGTATCCCAGTAACCCTAAAGGACTCGATTCTAAAATAAATTAATACAATATCCCGAAGGCATACCTTCGACATATAAGTATCTCGGTGCACTAAAGGACTTGATAACTCTATAAAAAGAGAACATATCCTTATTGTACTCTTTCGACTTGAAAGTATCCCAATAGTCATAAAGGATTCAATTCTAGGATAAATTACCAAAATACCCTTAAATGCCTTCGACGTATATGTAGTACAGTAATCTAAAGGCTGGATGACATCATGAACAAATGAACATACTCCTACTATACACCCTTGACCCATAACTATCTCAGTGATCACATAGGATTGTTTTAGGAAAATTACCAAATATTCCTGAGGTATACCTTCGACGTATAAGTATCCCAGTAACCTCAAGGGCTAGATGACATCGTAAACAAATGAACCTACTCCTACTATACACCTTCGACCTATAAGTATCACCGTGATCACATAGGACTAGGTTCTAAAAAAATTACCAAAAGACCTTTATGGTGTACCTTTGACCTATACGTATCTCGAAAACCTAAAAGACTAAGAAAATGATATGAAATGACTATTATACCCTCCATGGGAAAATTAAAATCAAGATACGTAAAATGCAGAAATTACTAATAGACACTTAAACTTTTCAAAATTATATTTCATACCCTAATAGAAAATCGAAAGAATACAAAAAGTTTTAATAATTTATAAATACCTAAAGAAGACCATAGGAATGTTAGAAAATTTTTGAAATCTCAATAATATTGCTTTAACTCTAAAATATAAAGTTCTTCTAAATGATCGCTAATATTTTTTAACTTTATAATTTAGTCCCTATACAAAATAAGCTCATAATTAAACTTGAAATACATCATAAAAAATTATGGATATTATGTCCAAAGATCATATAATAAACTCAGTCAAGTACCTATGCATTGGAATGAGAAATTTGTAATTTTACAAATAAGTCCTTAAAATTTTTAAAATTACACTTCACACCTTAGCAAAAAACTAAAAGAATACAAAAAGTTTCAATGATTTCTACACCCCTATGGAAGACCATAGGAATATTAGAAATATTTGAAAATGACAACAATGACCCTTTTACCCCTAAATACTAAGATTTGCTAAATGGTCCCCAAACTTTTTTAATTTTGCAATTTGATCTCTACATGGAAAAACACCACAAAAAATCATCAAACACATGAAAATAAACATAAAACACAGTAAATATATTCATGGAGATTCGACCAAACATCTTGGCCTTAAAACAAAAGTTTTTAACTTTCTACAAACTAGTCCTTAAACTTTATAAAATTACAAATTAGCCCCTACAATGTAAAAAAAGCATAAAATATGTTCAAAAAATGCCTAAAACATTTTTCCATGGTGTTAAGGAGTTTCAGCCAGCAAGAATAATATATATAAAAAATTAAACATTTTTTCAATTTAATCTTTAAATTTCCTAATATTGCAAAACAACCTAAAAACCATAAATTCAACACAAAAATAAGCATAAAATCGTCACCAAAAATTCCTATTACATTTGGCCAAGTGAAAACCAAACTATCATCAAATATTTTCTCAACAAAAAATCATGAAAATAACCATGAATAAATATCATCAAACTTAAATACAAAAACAAAATCATAAAAAATAAATATATAAATCAACATATTAATATGAAAATATTAAGAAAAAAAACATAAACATAAACACATATATATATATACAACAAAATTAATACCACATCAATAACATTAATATTTCATAAAAAATTCAAGCTTTAACCAAAAAACCTAAATATAACAACAAATATATAGAAAATTGTTCATTGTAAACATGTTGGCCTTTCGACATGGATGAAAATCCATAAGTTTAACATGATTTTGACTCACAAAAATGAAGACAAATGATGGAAATAAGCAAAAATTAAAAGATTTCTACATCAAATTACCTTTAAAGGCTTGAAAACATGAAAAATCAAGAGAAATTTTAAGCAAAGTGGCTAAATTTGGCTATTGTAATCATTAGCTATTTGTGGAAACTTCTCCCATTGTTTTTCAAGGTGGGAGAGTTGGCCAAGAAGGTTTAGTAACCTTCTAGGCCGAATGGCCTTTTTATCTTTTTTCTTTTTTTGTTAATTTTTATATCTAATATTTAAATGATTTTATTTTCATTAAGTAAATGATTTGATTTAAATTAATTCATTTTGTCATCTTATGGATGGTATCATGCATGACCTCATCAATTCTAGAGATTTTTGGATGATATTTGTATAATATGTAAAATTATACCATAAAAATTAATCAAAAAGACTAAATTATAAAAATTTAAAATTATGTATTTAAAACAAAACTTCATATGATCAATTTAATTTATCTAATAAAAAAATCAATTTTAATGTTCAAGAAAAAGACCATTAAAAGATTACGAACTCATAAAATTTTATGAGAAACCCTTATCAAGAAAAATTGTTACATGAAAAAAAAAGTAAAACTCATAAAATAAATTAAATTTCCAAAACTGAATTAATATGAATTCAAAAATGATATTTGAATAATTTTAAAATTATAGACTCAGAAAAATCCTGTCGCAAACTTTACAAAGTAAAAAAACTCCACATTTTGAAAATAGAAAAATTATAAAAGAAAATGCAAAACTCAAAAATAAAATGAATTTTCAAAACTGTTTTACTCTGATTTAAATAATAATATTTGAAGAATTTTGAAAATTATAAACATAGGAAGCTTTTCTCGAAAAAATTTATGAGTAGAAAACTCCGTATTTCAAAACTAGAAAATTTCAAATGAAAATGCAAAATTTAGAAAAGAAAATGAATTTTTCAAAACTAATCTAATATTATTTAAACAATAATATTTGAAGAATTTTGAAAATTATAAATTGAGAAAAATCTACTGAAAAAATTTACGGAGTAGAAAACTCCGTTTCTTGAAATCAAAAAATTTTGAAAAAATGAAAAACTTATAAAATAAAATGATTTAGTGATTGTTAAATAGAAATATTTAAAGAATTTTGAAGTTTAAAACTCAAGAAAATCCAACCAAAAATTTTACAGATAAAAGAAAGCTTGTATTTTAGAACAAAAAATTTTAAAAAAATACATTGAAACTTATTTAAAATGAATTAAATGTTCATAATATTGATTTACAAAATGGTAAAGATAAAAATCTAAGATCCAAAATAAGTTTTTACCAAAAAAATTCGTAAGCAAATACTCACGATATAGTTAGAAATTCAAAAATAAGTGGCAAAATTGCCAACTTGATACCTCGTGGTAAAAAAGCCAATATAAATTTTTCCTTGAATATTTATGATTTTTTGGACTCCATATCGACATAAATGCCACTTTGATATCAGTAAAAGTATACGATAATCACTTTCCCAAATTTAACGAAAAATTTTAAAAATTTTCCTAAAAATGGAAAATTTGACTGTGATAACATCTACAAAAATAAATTTTAAAATTTCACAAGTGTAAGTTAAAAGCTAATTATTTTACCTTGACATTTATTTCTTTGTTTGAGATTTACTCTTCATGACCCTTAAAATGACACTAATTTTGTCACATGCAACTGCGGTCATTTAAGTACAATTAGATGGGTCTCGGAAATGTTCATTTTACTTGAAGGAAGCCTACACATATGTTTGATATTTTTGGACTTTTGGGAAAGGGGGCTCGGACAAAATTAGGTATCTACAGCCAACCCTTTTTGGCCATTGCTGAGAATCAAGAATAGGGCAAAGATCAAACATACATAATTTTGCTCAAGCCATATAAGCTTTTGTAATTTTTTTTTTGTTTTCTTACAACATACTCACGCACATATAAATATACCAATTACATTAGAAAGAACATAGAAAATTTTGCCAATCCTTCTGTTTAACTGAATAAGGTTGCCTTAACTCTTTCTTCTTCTATCTTACAATAGAATTGCATGAAAAATATCTTGCTTCATTAGTTCCTAACCAAGTGAAGTTGACCAATAATAAATGAACCTATTTCTCCTATACACCTTTGGCATAGAAGCATCCCTGTGATCATAAAGGATTCAGTTTTAACATAAACTTTATTGATCCTTCTACTTAATCGAACGAAGTTGGACATCATGCTTCATTGGTCTCTAGTTGAGTGAAGCTGACTAATAACAAATGAACCTATTCCTCCTATACACCTTTAGCATAGAAGTATCCCGGTGATTGCAAAGGATTCGATTCTTACATAAACTCTGTCAATCCTTTTGCTTAATTGGACAAAGTTGGACATCATGCTTCATTGGTTTCTAACCAAGTGAAGCTGACGAATAACAAATGAATCGATTCTTCATGTATAACTTGTGCATAGAAGCATCATGGTGATCATAAAAGATTCAGTTTTAACATGGACTTGGCTAATTTTTTTGCTTAATCGAATAAAGTTGCCTTAAAGAGTTTTTACAACTTTTATGGATGCTTCAGATATCACTATTGTAGCTTTGAAAACATTTTTGAATGAAAACCTCTGAATGTTGCAAATATCACCATCAAAGCTTTATCTTCGAATATCACCATCAAAGGCTTTAAAAGCATTTTTTGAATGAAAACTTCTGAATACTTCGAATATCGCCATCGAAGCCTTTTTTGAATGCTTTTAATATCACCATCCAAGATTTTTCAAAGCCTTCTTCACCCACCTTACCATAGGATTAGTGAAAATGTGATAGATTTCTGAATGCTTCAAATATCTCTATCAAAGCTTTTTTAAAGCTTTTTTCACCAACTTACCATAGGATTGCATGAAAAGGTGATAGATATCTTTAAAAAAAATCATTCAATCTTTCCTCAAAGATATAATTTATGCAATTGGATAAATATCCACTGAAGGTATATTTACAAACTTTTATTGGAATCATGAAAAGTATGATATTTCATCAAAATTCTAGGATTTATGAAATGAGATCACCTTCTTATTCTAACCTAAGGAAAAAGTTTGCTTATCAAAATCTATGAAAATTTTGAAATCATTTCAACCATTGATTTTTTAATATCAAGGATAATGCATATGCTATTTTCATAATGATGTTAATGGTTTCTTATGATTGATGAGCACCATTCAAGACTTCTTTAGATGACATAAAGAAATGAATTTAGAGGCACAATGCAGTGGCACCGCTAAAATTTTTCTTATAAAAATTGATATAATAAGGTCAAGGTTTATCAAGACCAAGTTTAGATGAATTTTTATTTCATAGGAGTTCCTTGAAAGGCAAACAATCAAGTTATAACACTTTTTAATCTTCAAATACAATAGCTTGATAGGTGTTAAACTAATGTACTGAACACCAAGTCTAGAAGGGTTAGTTTGAAAAGCTTTTGATAAGCATCAATTTCTAAGGTTGGGTATAAAAGTTCTGAAAGATTACTTTGAAAGGAATCAATGTTTGGTCATTTGACTCAACCTTTTATTGATATCATGAAATCTTTAAAGGTTAAGGTGATTTTCAAATTAACATAAAGGGTTCTCTCCCATTGATGGCTATTTTTGTTGATTTAGAAGTGATTCCAAAGCCTTTAAGGTTGCCACATCATATTCTTGAGGACTCAAAAATCATTTAAAAGATGAATCTACAAAGAGCTTCCTAGGTATATCTCGACAGTTCATATATCTATGTTTGATCAAAATGGACTTTATTAGGTACATAATGTAGGCCATGGTTTAGGGTTCAGAAAGGAAAAGATAAATGGCCTAAATCAAATGTTTAAGGGTAATTGAATCAAGCATCATTTCTCTTTAGCAAAACTTGACTTGGCATGTCTTCCAAGGCAAAACACATTTACATTTCTTCATCTACTTTTGCTTGTTTCATTCTTCATTTTGAAGGACTTGAAATTTGAACTTTCTTGATTTTTTTTTTTACTTTGAAAAACTTGAAATTTAAACTTTTTTATTTTTTTAGTTTGAATATTTAAACTTGGAACTCACACTTTCTTCATCTTTCACTTTAGGTATTTGAGCTTGAAACATGAACTTTCTCCATTCTTCACTTCAAATATTTGAACTTGAAACTTGTACTTTCTTAGGCCTTCAAAATTTACCTTTTGACATCTAACTTGGTCTTTTTGTGTCTTTAAAATGAAATCCGCTCCTTCTAATTTTAAAGCTTCACTTTATTTGCCATAGTATAGAGAGTGATCCTTGATTAGGGTTTAAAGAAAGAATATAATTATCAGGCTTAAAAGGTACTGCAAAGGGAATAATTTTCTATATTTGAAAAAGAATAGAGAAAGAAGGCCATTTTTGATTTCAAACATAGCTATTTGAACTAAAAAGCATTTTGCTAGAAAAAAGGGTGTTTTCTTTTTGAAGTCATTTCGAGCACCTTAATAGTATGACATTGTACTAAATTTTTAAAAGCTTAAGATTTGCCCCTCAATATTATCAGCTTTATAGTAACCGATGATTGGTTGAGCCTTTAAGAAAAAAATCGAATTAGCTTGGAAAAAATCCTTGATCTCGTATCTTATGTATTAAGAATTGGTTTAAAAAGGTTTTGTTCGAAAGGAAAAGATGTTTTCAGCTCACTTTTATTCTTATTCTTCTTGAATCAAAAATTTGGAAGAATGTCGTGGAAATTATGGCAAATGGTTATTAAATAAGGGAGATCTCAAAATTACTATCATTATTTTAACACATGCCACTCTATGGATATCTGAATCTTTTAAGAGCATAACCTATTTGTAAGAACTTCAAGGAATCTAATAGAAAAACCATTTGGATGTGAAAAGTTTATGGTTGCGAAAGGTATATAGTTAAATGTATAGGATAATCATATATATGGAAGTAAAGGACTTTTTTGAGAGAGTTTAACCTAATGGTGATCGTCTATTAAAGAAATATTTTTCAAAATGTTCTCATTATCCTTGATATTGGAAATCATTATTAACAAAATTCATGGTCGATAATAGTATACACACTATTTGTAAACTAAAATTCATTTCACAATTCATAATTTCTAAAAAGAAATGTATAGAATTTTAAAGTCAAAATAGAAATTGCCTTTGATTAGCATAGTACCATAAGGTCAATGACCGTTAGACCAATTATCCTTAATAAGCCTTTATCAAATTCAACATTTTGTTAGATTGGCATTCTTGAGGGTCGAATTGTAAATCAGGTAGTGGAACATCAAAAGGCGTATCAAACTCTGAGTTCCCAGGCTTAAAAATCCATAAAATATGTGGTTATTTTCTATCATCTCAATCATGTTGTGAGGACAACCACTATATGACTCTTTACTAAATTCTTTAGCAAAAATTGTAAATCAGGTAGTGGAACATCAAGAGGCATATCAAACTCTGAGTTCTCAGGCTCAAAAATTCCATAAAATGTGTGGTTATTTTCTATCATCTTAATCATGTTGTGAGGACAACCACTATATGACTCTTTACTAAATTTTTTAGCAAAAGGGATAAATCCAAAAGCTTATCGGATGGAAAGTAATCATTCAAGCAATTCAAGTTAGAATTTACAGTAGCCTATAATTCTTCGTCAACCATATTGGCTACACTAAATTATCCTTACATTGAACATGTATTGGTTATCAAAATTCTTAGAGAAAAAGTGTTACAACCTAAAGCTTGGATTATGCCACCTTAGTGGGGAGATTTTCAGGCTTTGTCAGAATAACAAATATCATCTGATTTTGGTCAAGTAAAGGAAAGAGCTCAATGCAGGAAATCGATGAGGCATGATACACCTTCCTCTTTTTTAGTTTTTGCTTTTAAGAATTGCCTAAACTACTTTCGGGTCTCTTCATCTTTTAGAATTTAGAATTGAAAATCTTTCATAAAGCACTATAAGGTACATAATAAAACTATTAAGGTTGCTAAACGATGAAAGGCTAGGGGTGAGGACATTGACCGAATAGATTTCCTTGTTTTCTTGACTCACTATGATCTTGACTTTTATTGGTAATATATTGTTGGCATTTAATAATTGGATAACTTTCTCATCTCACATTTGCTACGTGTTGCCCTTTTGGTTAGCATGAATATAGGATTGCCTCCCCAAAGATTCAATACTTTGAACTAATTACCTTTAAACTTGTACTTTCTCGAATACCTAGCAGAAGTATTGGCATGATAAAAATTGAGTACTTCAAGGTAATTGCCTTTTAATTGGTACTCCTCAGATCCTCAAAAAAAGTATTGGTATGATACGGGACTATTTGTAATAATAATAATTTTTTTAGTCATGGCTTTGCTTTTGGATGAACATTTTCTTCTTGTTAAAGTCAAAGACCACCGATTCATTTTGTCCAATGATTTTTTGCATATGCCCTTTGTGAAAAGGCACCAATGTTAGTGAGGATGGCTAGTGTCCACTGACTATATATCTTTGTTAGATTAACGTAAAGATTGAACCAAGAGGTGGGTGAATTAGTTCTATAAGAACTTAACAAATTTGAAATAAATTGAAAATAAAAAGAAGTTAAGAGTAGGAAAAACAAACAATCAATACATAGAGGTTCGGTCCTTGAACTCGATACCTATGTCCTCTTTTCTTGGTACTTTCTTACCAAAGTGATTTCCACAATTCACTAATGAAATTGTTTGCTTTTAAGGCTAAGGTATAACCTTACAACTTTATCTTTTAAGGCTTAGATAGAACCTTTCAATCTTTTTGAAAATTCTACCCTAACTTCTTAAATGTTTTTATTCACTTTCACACAACCTTTTTTGTGATATGAATAAAGTATTTGCAAACAAATTGAACCTCTAGTAGGTGGATGTTTGCTAGAATTTAAGTACAAGGTGAATGAAATACAAATAGACTTGAAAGAGTATAAATTTAATACAAGAAAAATGAAAAATTTGAAGACTTTGAGCTTTTATTGTTTAATGCTTGATTGATCTTTGTATCTCTTGCTTCTCAGCTGTTAGGAACTCTATTTATAGCTTTAAATTGATTTATAGACATTAGGTATTTAATGGGGTGGTTAGAGAGCCATTGTAGCCTTCATAAATGCTTGTTTCCATTCGGACCTGCACTATTGTATCGATACATTACCAATGGTATCGATATAAGAATTAAAAAAGTGACCGTTACAGCCTGTTGTATCAATACAAAGGGTTGAATATCAATACTTGCCAACTTGTATCGATTTCAAGGGTTTTAGCCAAACCTTGACTATTGCCAAGCATTGTATCGATACATATAGGGTGAGTATCGATACTCATTGCAATGTATGGATACATGCTGACAAGTATTGGTACAAATGAAGGTTTTAAGCATAGTACCAAAATATTAGGCATTGTGTCGATACAAACCTTCAAAATCTTTTGTAAAATAATTTTTCGTGGCTTGATATTACTCAAACATATCTTAAAAATATTATAAGTATAAATATACTTTTTGAAACATATATTTTTGAGAAAATACAAACTTAGTACTTTTTCAATATGTTTTTCAATTCTAACACAAATACCAAGTTTGAAATAATTGAGTAAAAATTAATTTAGCTTAAGTTATTTTTATATCAAAACTGAAATTAATTCAAAGCTAACAATCTCCCCCATTTTTGATATAACAAAACTTAAGATAAATTTGCTTGTTATTGACTCCCCTTTAAAATTTTGAAATCCGTAAAAGAAACTCCCCCTCAATAAAGCAATGGTTTTTAAAAGTTTTGATTTGAGCAAATGGGGTTTTTTAAAGCTAAATCAATAATATTGCCCAAGATTTTCACAATTCAAGCTACATCATGTAAAATTGTTCAATATCAACATGTTATTTAGGTTCCAACATGACAACATAATCATAATCAAGTGTTTAATAATATCATGGAAGACATATTTAGCAATGCAAAAGACATTTGGCAAATTTATGACATTTCTCCCCCCTTTTTGTTATATAAAACACAAGAAAGATCAATTCAAAGTAATGGAGAAAATGCAAGCAAAAATGATTCATTGAGAATAAAAGGTAAATACAGTCAACAAAACAAGTAAAAGATGTCCAAATGAATCTTAAAAACTTAAATGTCATCCTAAAATGAGCCTAAGATAACTAAGTTTCATCGACTAGAAGATCCATGATGGATGAAGTAGATAGGGTGCATAAGGAAAGGCCGTCGAGAAGCTATGGAATTGCTCAGTCAACACCCGATGACTATGCTTGAGACTAGAAAGGTGAGCATCAATGGAATGAATCAGTGATCCCAAAGGTCAAAGTGTCACCACCATGTATCAAGACATCCCATGATGGAATTATGCATATGTTGGAGGTCCATAGGCACGGATGATAAGGTGTTGAGAGCTAAGGGTGGAAGAGGCGCATCATGCTCCATATCATCATCATCATGGTCAATAGGCAGAAGCATCCGATTGTTCAAGCGATGGAGCTAGTTATTGATAAGCCTCAGGAATGAAGTTAGTGCCTTGAATTTTATACTTGGTGAGCCCTATGGATTTATGTCCTATATAACGGCAAAAAGATACCATAATCCTAGGGTCATAAGAAAAGGTCAAGATCTTGAGTGTCGAAGTAGTAGCTCAATACCATGCCATAGAGAGGCTATGACAACCGCAAACATAAAAAACAAGGTCCACAAAGATAAAATAGGCTAGGTTTAGA
>JBBYHM010095459.1:5102-42186 GCA_038381775.1 Adansonia rubrostipa | reverse complement strand
TTTTTTATTAATATTTATATATTTTATAATTAAATTCAAATAAAATATATGTTATTTTAATTTAAAATTACTGTTCCAAGTCGGGTCAGGCTAATCTGAAACAAAAATATGAGAATTCGAGCCTAGGCCCAATTAGGCTTAGTGAGTAGTCTGATCCTTAAGCAGGTCTATATATGATAAAATAATAATTTATCGAAAAGTAAATCATATCATGAGCTTTGAAAAGCATTATTAATGAAGCATATAATCCATTTATCACTTTTTTTAAAAAACTTAATTAGTTAAACTCATTAAATATTGAGAGTTTATGCATGTTAATAGTAAAATTTTAAATACTTCTTTGAATATTATTATTATTATTATTATTATTATTATTTCAAATAATGATAATTAGAGTCTAATAATAATATAACAAAGTAATAAGATAAATTTTAAAAAATAGAAGCTATAATAGATAATACCATATAAAAAATGAAAAAAATCATAAGTTAGACTAGTAATTAGACCTGGCCATTGATCAGATAGCTTGCCTAACACAATAGGCCCGGTACGATCAGGCCCAAGTCTTAGATTTTAAGTTTTAACTACGCTCGACTTGAAACAATATTTTTTAAATAAAATAATAAATTTTATTTAAATTTAATTATAAAATATTAAAATATTAAAATAAAAATAACTTTTTAATATTATGAACAATAATTTATACTTAAATGGGTCAGCCAGGCCAAATTCAGCCCTGAGCTTAGAATTCAAAATTTTTTCGAGCTGGGCTAAGCCCATGGAACCGAACAAAGAGTTTTTGGGTTGGACCGAGCCAAATTCAGGCCTAGGCTTAGGATTCAAATTTATGTAAAAGAGATTTCATTTAATATAAAATAAAAAAATGATGTAAAATATACTCAAACCTAAACTCGAATAGACCTGAATCTGAATAGGCCCGAACTCAAATAGACCTGAACCTGAATTGGCTCGAACCTAAATTGGCTCAAACCTGAATTGGCCTAAACCTGAGCCCGAATTAGCGTGAACCTGAAATGACCCGTCTTGAACCCGCCCAATTGCCGCCTCTACTTCTATGCTAGTCAATGAGTTGTAGAATAAGAATGACTAGTTATATTCCAAAAAATATTTAAATAGTAGCTGAAATGCAAAGTTATTATTGTTATTTAGCAGTTTGGGCACCTTTTATTGTTGATATTTGCAACTAAAATTTACTGTACTTGATCGCGAAAGCTTTTATTATGTATGCGAATACAATAAATACAATGCAATCGAAAACGTATTACGATCGCATTTTAAATCCTATTTCCAAGTGATACCATGCATAGTACTATGCAAAAACCTTGAAGCTATGTTCATCATTTTCAGCAGCATCTCGATTATGCAAACAGTTACTGTTTTGGGTGATTGGGTTTTCCAATGACCACACCCTTTAACATGTAAGATTGAACAAGAACTGACCTATATAAATAAAGATCATAAGTGACTTCTCTAATCAGTTACTTTATGGGTTAAAAAAATTATTGTATTTAAAAAAGTAATAAGTCAAAAAATGAGTAGTTTTCTTTTTTATGAGTTTTTTTTTCAATAAAAACATTAAAAATAGTGAGTAGTTTTTTAGTGTGTAATTATTTTTTAAAATTAAAAGCATAAATACTCCTAATTTCATGTTATCTAACATTATTAATGCTTCTGATTGAATTGATTCTATGAGTAAAGTGATATTAACTCGGTTGAAAATTGACTAAAAACCCAAATAAGTTATAAGTAAAATAGTAACTAATATGGATACTTATGTCTTTTAATTTTTTATACAATATATGATATTAAAAAACTTATTCTCTCTTGGAAAACAAGCACTCCTTTAACTTCCTTAAAAAATTGCTCGTTGTTATAGAATATTAGGCTTACCATAAAAAATGATTTCCTAATATTCTGATTATGATTATAGGATCGTAACCTCTTAATATTCTAATTACGATTACAGGATTGTAATCTCCATAATTGGATTCTAATTAATACAAACTTAGCTTGATGTCTATATAAAGGTTACAATATTTTCATTGTAAACACACTAAAATGAATTAGAAAAGTAACATTTTCTTAATCTTTGTGCCATTCTCTCTCTCTCTCTCTCTCTCTCTCTCTCTCCCTCCCTCTTTTTTTCTTATAACTATGTTAATTATTGCTTTACTTACAAGCCACTAGGCTCACCTATTTCCACCAATTTCACAACGTGTTATCAATATGATTGCTCTAAAGATAAGGAAATTGTTAAATCAACTGTGTTTTATTTTTATTCAGTTGGTTTATATCTTAATGGAAATATTAACAATTTACTTTGATGAGTAACATATACTATTTCAAGAGAAATAATAAAAAGCATTGGTAATTTGATGTTTACCCATATGTAAGTAGGTTTTAGGCCATCAAAATTGTTATGTATATAGCCCAAAGCTAATTTAAAAATATTTTGGTGAAAAGGAACCATTAGAGCTTGAAAAAGCCAAAAAAGGATTGGAAAACACAAATATGTAATACTAATAAAGGCTAAAAAAATTAGAAAGATTGGTGGCAGTCATCAAATATTGAGGAGACCTAACCCATGCCATCCAAATCGAAACTTTTTGGCCTCCTACACTATACAATCGAAGATTGAACCAATCCTAAAGATCATTATTGTCTATCATTGTTTCCTCCTTCCTTATCAGTGCCAAAAGCCATAAAAAAGGCTCCAAACTTGATATGCCTTTCAAACATGAAATAGGATCCTTGGATTTTTGGACATCGACGAGACAAGATATGACAAGTACTGTAGGATATCTTAGGGAAGCAAGTAATCATATTACACTAATTTTATAAATAACATATAAACATGGTAGCGGAAACATAATAATAAAGACAATTTGAGACTCTTTAAATAGGATCATCTTGTATGATCTTGACTAATCTTTAGGATAAAAAAATTTAAAGATCTATTCAAGATTCAAATATATCTCAATCTTGAGAAGTATTTCAGCAATTCCATGACCCAATTATCAAAAACACGGAGTCCAATTGTCGTAAACCAAAGCAATCCAAGCGTTCAGCCTCTAATTGTTATCCTCATAGGTGACCTGAAAAACCTTCAATAAAGATAAAACTTTGTTGTTGGAAGTCATGCTAACAGCTTAGATTTCAATTAATCTTCCTTCGCATTTAAAAGGTCCTGATTCAAGAAACAAAATAAACAAAAAAAATGATTTTTCTCTAAGAAAAACCTAGATTGCATAATCTTTCCTCTTAGATTTGAGAGAAATCGTAAAACCTAATTTTAGGAGTTCCTTGGTTGATTTTCTAAGTCTTCTCTCTATTAAGTGGGATGACAATCGTAAGCTAATATATCTAGGGTTAAAATTTTAATTCTTGAGAAATTATAATTTTGCCCTAGCCTATGTTAACTCATTCAAATTGGGCTAAGTAACCATTACTTTTATTAGACATATTAGCCCAGTTTTAATTTAGTTTCTACTAATCATCTTTATATGTATGACACATTAGGCCCCTATCACATTGATAACAAATATAAAATAGCCTAATTAAGAATATTTTATATTTATAGACCAAGATTGGCATCTAAAAATGCATCATGGCCACCAACATGAAAAAAGTGTCAAGATGGTTTTGCACGCCTTATATTATTCAGCATCTCAGTCCAATAAATATCCTTTCATCATATATCCCAGAATTGGCAAGAGCATGGATCAATATATTCTTAGCTTATTTCGTATTAGTGTGTAACTCAATTGTGTTAACTCCATAAGCAATGCTGCCTTGGCCAAGGATTGTGAGTTAACACAAGCAGGTACATGTGAAATATGTCTCCTTATATCACTTAAAGTGATAAATCTTGTCTAGACCACTCATTCGCCTACCATATGATTCATGCCATACCTAAAACCACCTTACCATAAGCATCCATCTATTGTGGACCCATTCGTGATGGAATTAAGGCATGACACTCCTCATATAAGATAATCTGGTGTCACAAGTATAAGGATCATTTACACTACTGACATATGAGAGTATTTCCATAGACACTTGAGTGAAATACAGCGAGTCATGTTTAGTGAACTTGTTACCATAAAAGGCACCTATACAATGTCCCTAAGCATCTCTATACTTCAACTCACAAGATTAGTTGCATGCATCTTATGCATGGAGGCTTACATATGCCAGTCTTTATGTATTGTCAATGCCTCACCTTGATAATACAATGACTGTGAATATTTTTAAAAATATGATTTGATTCATAGGGATATCAAAATTGTAACTCTTTATAATTCCCTTACAAAGCCAATGTGTTCTATAGGCTTTATCTACATAAGTTATTTATAACAATTATACAATTAAATCTTATGAATAAATAAATACATTTATAACATTAAATAAATATAATGTTTGATTACATAAAATCATTAAATGATAATGCCTTATAAGACACAACGATTGGCTTATAAGGCTTACAGTAACAATCTCTTACTAGTACTAAAGCCAATTACCCATATGTCTAAGTCCTATGCCTTTTATATGATAATCATGTTTTAGTTGGGATAGAACTTTAACGAAAGGATCAGCTAAGTTCTCCTTGATGGGTACTTGTTCCATACTAATGTCACATCTCTCTATAATATCTTTAATGGCATGACACCACTGCATGTTTAGATTTGTGATAAGATCATGGTTCCTTAGCTTTTGCTATGGCTCCATTATTATCACAATATCAATGCTCAGAACCATATCAAGTTCATCAAATGAACTTATTTATCCAAGCATCTTCAAGTGTGGCCTCACGTATGGGGATGTATTTGGCTTTAGTTGTTGAGTATGTAGTTGAAGCTTGTTTAAAATTTTTCCAACAAATTATAACACCATTAAAGATAAATATAAAACTGGTCTACAATTTGCTATCATCCCAATTGGAACAAAAGCTAACATCAGTATAACCCCTTACATGAAGTTTAACCCCTCTATGTACTAAAAAGATATCAGTAGCCTTTCATAAATATTTAAAGATATTCTGCATAGTGATGTAGTGACTTTCACTAAGGTTACTTTGGTTTTTGCTTGTGATACTTAGAGTGTATGATACATCTGGTCTGGTACATAGCATAACATACATAATAGATTTAATAGCCAAGGCATATAGGATCTCATCCATCTGTACCTTTTCATCTAATCTTCTAAGATAATGCTATTTCGAGTAATGCACATTGTGTACCATAGGTAGGTTTCTTTTCTTAGAATTTCCATGCTAAACCTCTTAACACCTTACCTATGTAACTGGATTGGGATAAGCAAAATAGACCTTTTGATCTATCTCTATAGATTTTAATTCCCATAATATAAGATGCTACTCCAAATCCTTTATGGAGAATTGTCTGGATAGCCAAACCTTACTGGCTTGTAGCATTACTATGTCATTTCCTATAAGCAATATATCATCAACATACATCATTAAGAAAACAATAGCTTGCCTATTGTTCTTTTTGTAGACACATGGATTATCATGATTCTTTATGAAGCCAAATTCGTAAATTGCTTCACCAAATATGATATTCCAACTCCATAAAGCTTGTTTTAGCTTATATATGGACTTTCCTAGTCTACATACATGATTTGGATTTGACTTGGATCTAAAGCCATCAGGTTGTGTCATGTACTCTTTTTCTTTCAAATTCTCATTAAGGAATGCAGTTTTTACATCCATCTACCATTTTTTATAATTGTGATATGCAGCTATAGTAAGTATAATTTGAATGGGTTTTACTGCAATAATTGGTGAAAAGGTTTCCTCGTATTTAATGCTTTTACTTGATATAAACTTTTACGACTAATCTAACCTTATATGTCTATACATTGCTAATGTCAATCTTTCTCTCAAAGACCCATTTGCGCCCTAAGGGTTTATTTTTTTGAGTAGACTAACCAAAGTCCATACTTGGTTGACTTCTATGTCATCGATCTTTAATCTCATGGCTTTAACCATTTATCAAAATCAATGTTATACATTGCTTAAAACTAGTAGGTTTAGTATCACAAGGCAAGTTAACTTGATCCATGAAAAATCCTATCTCTCTAGAGCTTGCCTAATTCTACTAGATCAATAGAATAGTTGTGTCTCATGAGCTTCAGGTTGAGCAGTTAATGCTTCAACTGTTGGCTCAAGTTCCATAGGAATGTTTATTTGTGGTTTTTAAACTTCTTCAAGATCAATTTTACTCCCACTAGACCTTTCAAGTAAAAAACTCTTTCTCTTGAAAGTGTCCAAATTTTGAGGCAAGCATCTTTTGCTTATTAGGATTATAAAATTAGTATCCAGCAATTTTTTTAAGATACCCTACAAACATACATTTAACTAATCTTGCTCCAAGCTTATTGGTTGTTGTATGCTTCATGTAAACAATGCATCCCCAAATCCTTGGGTAAGACAAATCTGGCTTTTTACCTTTTTATATCTCATACGGTGTCTTATGAACAAGTTTAGATAAAACCCTATTTAAAATATGAGTAGCAGTAGGTTAGCCTTAAACATCTTGGAATGAACCATATCTAACAAAATTTGATTTCTCTTTTCAAACACTTCGTTTTGTTATGGAGTTCCAGATGGAGCCTATTATGATAGAATCCCATTCTTAGTCAAATGGTCCAAGAATTCTTGACTTAAGTATTCTTCCCCTCGATTGAATCTAAAAGTTAGAATACTCTTACCAGTTTATTTCGTTGCTTTAGCCTATACTCTTTCAACTTTTTAAAAGTTTCAAACTTGTACTTCATTAAGTACATATACATATACCTTGAATAATCATCGAAAAAGGTAATAAACTAAAAATACCCATTTCTAGCCCTTGTATTTCGTTGGTTTAAATACATTTGAATATACTGGGCCTAATAGATCTATAGCCCTTTCACTTTTACTAGTGAAGGGAGTTTCGATTATTTTTCCAAGAAGACAACATTCACACATTCTATATAATTCATAATCAATTAGGTCTAGATAGCCTTGTTTGTATAAGTTGGCTCTTCGAGTGTCATTGATATAACCAACTCTATAATACTAGATGTAGGTTTGACTTAGGTCATTACTCTTTGCTTTTTTTTACATCCATATTGAGTAAAGGCATATCTAGATCCAATAGATATAGCCCATTCTGTAATGAGGTCAATCTATAGACCATGTCTTTTAGGTAATTATGCAACTATTCTTTTTCATTCTAAATTCGAAATTATCATTCTCAGTGAGGTATTAAACTGAAATGATGTTTCTAGACAATCTTGGAACACAAAGACGTTCTTTTAGTTCCATAGTCATGCCTATAGGTAATGATAAGGTACAGGTTTCGATGGCAGTAGCCTTAACTTTTGATCCATTGCCCATTTGGAGAATTTTCTCATTAGAGACCAATTTTTACTATTTTTAAATAGGCTTATGTTATTACATAAGTAAGATCCATATCTTGAATCTATTATCCAAGAGGTAGTATTTATAGTAGAATAGTTCAATTCAATAATGTGAAGGTTAGCTACCTTTATTTTATTAAGAACACTTCTTAATTTCATATACCAATCCAAACACTTTGGGCTTATGGCATCAAGTATGCCTCACAATGCAGTTATTATAAATACCATTGTCAACAACTGAGTGTATATCAGTTATTCATGTATTAAACCAATAATGACAAGGTATTAAATCTTTATTGATCCTCTCACTAATTCTTTAAAATAATATCCCTCACTATTATTCAAAAATCTCTTTAAGGTATTTCTAGTGGGCTAGGATCCCTCCAACATGTTCCAACCTTAGGTGACTCAATAAGCCTAGTTAGGCAAGTAACATAGCTTATGAATTGCAATTTTATGCAACTCCCAGATCAATTAGATGGCAACTCTTTGCCTAAATGCATCATATCCATTTTGCCTAACCATCGCTTTTAACATCATATGGTCAAGTGTGACACATCCGAACCATATAATATTAGTTGAGTAAGACCCATTACTCATAACTCATGCCATTTAGGGGAAATAGAACTTGAGTGACTTAACAAATCATCTCGATCAAAACTTAGGTATATTGTTATAAATAATGGAAGGCGTCTTTATCATGCAAAGTATGTGACTCAATATTGTAGAGGGATTTCTTTGTATTTTGTCTTTTAATTAAAGTCTCATCATATTTGCATGCATAACATTTATAATATAATGTAAAATAAATCTACTATCATGCATACTACTTGGATGATTGTGGACTACTATCTAGTATAATGTCTTTGAGCCATCAAAGGAAATTGCTTGGTTAATTCCTAGGTGACTACATACAAAGTCTTCAAAAGCTTCTTGCAATCTCTCGGGCTTTATGGCGCCTTCACTTGAATCTCCATCTTCGAGTTACAAAATCTTTCCTAACTAACCCTAATTTTACTCTTTGTAATCTAATTACATTTGCAATAAAGAAACCTCGAGTTCAATTCAAGGGAATTTATGTGAGAAAAGAATTTTACAACTTCAGAGAAAGTAGAGATAAGGTAGGGTTGGCAAACCCTATTTAAAAAATTTAAACATCTATAAACAATCAACCACAATCCATAATCATATTGGGCCTAGTCCATAATCATCGCATACATCCATAACAATTATGAATATGTAGAAACATGTGTTTTAAATTCAATTTACAAATTTTTGATGCTTAAATAATTGATCCATATTTAACTTAATCAAGAAAAACAATTTTCTTACATGATTAACATTTATTCTAATCATATGAGAATAAATTTTATTCCAAATTGGTTTAATCATTTAAATTAAATATATATTTCAATTAATCAAGTTAATTGAATTTTAATTCTGTGCTTATTATACTATCTAATTTATATCTTAAACAATTTAAGAAAAATAACACAGTTGGATAATTAAGTGTTTGATGATATACAAGAGTTTTAATTAGAATCAACCTCATAAGAAAATGTATTACGCCAACCATGCTAACATTTAGAATTCTTATTTATTTTATAATTTTAATTTAATCTAATCATATTAGATTTTAAATCTTAATAAGATTAAAATTGGAAGTGTCCTACTTCAAGTAAGACAGTGTTTAGTGCAAATCTTAGAGAAATCCTAGTCTAAATAGGACTCTATCCTATGCATTACTATCTTAGCCATCCTATTCCAATGCAAACACTATTGTCTTCCTCCCACTAAACCTTTGAAAACAGAGCAAATTAATAGCAATTCCTTGCTGCCATTGATGTCACACCAAGATCCAAGAAAGAAAACAAGATGTTATAAGCTTCAAGCACACCTAGTGCACCCGTTTTAGCCCAGAATTAAAACATTTTCAATTTTGATTTTAACTTGATTTTTCCAGCAAGCATTATGAAATTTTCATGACACTTGCAAGGTGGAAAAACAAGGAAACAAAAATCTTAGCAGTGTCTACCCAGAAAATCAACCCCATTAAAGCACTGAAATGGAGCTAACCTAGCACTGGTCAACAATAAATTATTAACTGATGACTCCAATATCAATTTAATTAATAAAAACCATATTTTAGTTAATTAAAATTGAATAATAAACATGTATTAGCTTGCTAGAAATTTAAAAATAAGAAAAAAAACAATTTTCTTTAATTTTTAAATTCAAGAACGGATCAAAATAGCATCAAAATAACAAAATCTATGATTGGTAACAACTAAAACACAAGATTAATCAAATCGATGCAAAGAGGCTCTAATACCACTTGTAGAATGCCTTAAGTTAGCAAGTAATCAGATTACAAAAATATTATAAGTAACATATAAACATGATAACAAAAACATAACAATAAAGATAATCCAAACTCACTAAATAGGATTATCTTACATGATCTTGAATAATTTTGAGATCAAAAAACCTAAAAATCTATTCAAGATTTAAACATACCTCAATATTGAGAAGTCTTTGATCAAATCCATGACCCAATTATTAAAAACACCAAGCTAAATTGTCATAAACCAAAGTTGTCCAAGCATCCAACCTCTAACGATTATCCACACAAGTGACTTAAAAACCTTCAATAAGGATGAGACTTTATTGTCGGGAGCTATGCTAGTAGCTTAGATTTCAATAGATCTTCCCTTGCACTTAGTGGATCTTGATTTAAGAAAGCAACAAAGAAGAAAATGATTTTTCTTTAAGAAAAACCTAGATTGTGCAATCCATTCTCAAGGATTTGAGAGAAAATGCAAAACTTGATTTTAAGGGTTTCTTGGCTGATTTTCTAAGTTTTCTCTTTACTAGGTGGATGGCAATCGTAAAGCAGTATATCTAGGGTTAAAACTTTAATTCATGAGAAATGACAATTTAGCCCTTGACCCATGTGAACTCATATAAATTGGGCCAAAGTAATCATTGCTTATATTTGACATACTAGCCCAATCTTAATTTAATTTCTACTAATCACCTATGCATGTAGCCCATTAGGCCCTCATCATATTGGCAATAAATATAAAATAACCCACTTAAGAATATTTTATATTTATAGATAAATATTGGCATCTAGCAATGCATCATGGCCACGCAACATTCAAGGAGTGTCAAGATGGTTTTGATAAGCCCTATAGTGTTCAGTATCTTAGTGTAATAAATATCGTTTCATCATATATCCCAGAATTAGCAAGTACTCTTGGCTCATTCTATATTAGCGTGCAACCCCTATGTGTTAACTCTATAATCAATATTACCTTGGCCAAGGACTTTGAGTTAACACGGGCCAGGTACATATGAGATTTGTCCCCTTATATCACTCAAGGTGATGAATCCTCTCTAGACCACTCATTCACCTATCGTATGATTCATGTCATATCTAAAACCACCCTACCTTAAGCATCCCTCTATTGTGGACCTATTCGTGATGGAATCAAAGCATGAATCTTCTTATATGAGATAATCCGGTGTCATAAGTATAAGGATCACTTACTCTACTAACACATAAGAGTATTTCCATAGATACTTGAGTGAAATACTAAATAAAACTCTCATAGCGGGTCATGTTCAGTGAATTTATTACCATAAAAGGCACCCCTATGATGTCCTAAAGTATCTCTATACTTCAACTTATGAGACTAGTTGCATGCATCCTATATATAGAGGCTTACATATGTCAGTCTTTGTGCATTATCAATGCCCTGTCTTGACAATATGATAAGCATAAACGTTTTTAGAAACACAACTTTGATGTATAGTGATCTAATAATTGTAACTCATTACAATACCCTTGCAAGGCCAATATGTTTCATAGGCTTTGTCTACATAAGATATTTATAATAATTATACAATTAAATCTTATGGATAAAGAAATACCTTTATAACATTAAATAAATACAAAGTTTGATTACTTAAAATGATTAAATGATAATTCCTTACACAAGTATAGCCTAAAGCCATCCAACGTCGATCCCCATATAACCTCACTACTCTTGAAAGCTACTGGCTGTAAATGAAACATCAAAAGCTAAAAAGTTTACATCTTGGTTTCATCAGATCTTGAAGAATCTGATCTCCACATCGCTCATTAGGCCTATGACTGGTTAAGCGACATCCCTGTGAGGCAAGCCTTCTTTTCCCACCGCCAATTGTAGCTAAGAATTCCTAAATCAAAGAAACCCCAGAACTCAAAACCTTTAAACTATCATTCCCAATGAATGGTGCCACCCTCGAGTCAAATAAAGTCACCCCTGAAGCAGTGATAAAGTGCCTAACCCAACATAAACATTACCCTAGACAACCTCAAAAACTTTCATAAACATTATATTTATAAAAAAACCTTAGGTTTTTAAAAGAAGGACTAGTTTGCAATTTGCCTCGAAAGTTTTTACACATGTTTGGAATTGTTTTCAAAATTACTTAAAAGTGTAACTAGCTTTTGAAAATTGTCTTGAAGTGTAATGTTTTAGTGCCCCAAAATTTTGTAGTTCTCCAGAACCTTAATTTTAAAGAATGAATTAAAAGTTTTCAAAATTTTAAGGGACAAATTGCAAATAATGACATATTTAGAAAATATAAATTTTAAAAGTTAAACGAATTTTTAAAAATTAAAAGGATTCACTCTTGATGCCTTAAGTTTTTAAATTTATTACTGAACGTCCAAATTTAATATATTACATGCACATTTACTTAACACCTATTATGTTATTTACTTAACACTTGAAGTTGTCTAACTTGTAGGTTCTTTAGATGTGCAACTATGGCTAACATTGAGAAGCCGAAATTCCATATCCTCGATTTGAGTGGATCCAACTACCTATCTTGGTGCTTGGACAAGGAGATTCACCAAAAAGACTAGGATTATCAAAAGCCATCATCGTAAGTGATCAAGCCAATAGTTGGAGAAGACGAATGTCTTGATTTTTCTTAGGTGACATATACATGAGAACCTAAATACTTGGTATCTATTAGTGTGAGACCTTATAATTTTATGGGTTAAAAGAATGGTATAATCATACAAAACTCATGATCCTTCATTAGGCCTAACATAACTAGATGTACTTGGGGTTGTAAGACTTCAAGTCCATTAATGATTACAACTTAGCCTTGGATGACATTGTCTCTTGCCTTGAGTTTTATGGTAACAAACTTTCCAAGAAAGAGCTTTTGGAGAAAACTTTCTCCACTTTTTTTTGCGTAAATTCTGATACTCCATTAGTAGTGCAGAGCATGTTAGTATAAGACTAATTTAGAGCTGATTGAATGCCTCATGATTGCTAAGTAAAATAATGAATTATTTCTCAAGATCCATGATATGAGATTTGCTGGGGCCAAAGCTTTGCTTGAAGCAAATGCTAGCTCTACAAAGAGAAATAGCCTAATTAGGCTCCAAGATGGCAAATATAGGCAACCTTCCAAAAGAAATGGTGGTAGGAATAACCATAATAGGAATCATAGCCCTAATCATGGAAAGCGTAAGAAAGCCCATGGAAAATAAAAGGACACCTATCACCGTTGTAGTGGAAAAGGGCATTGGTTATGTACTTGTCATGTGCTTGAACATGTTGTAGACCAATACTAGTTTTGCAAGGTTCATTACATTGAGATTTATACCATTAAGACATTCAATTCTAAAGGTCTAATCATAGCTACCATTACTCTTTTAGTCTTAGACTTTATTTGTAATCAAAGGGAGATGACGAACAAGGAGAAATCCAAGAAAGTGGATTAAACTTTAGTGGTATAAAGAACAGGGTACGGGACCCATTTGGTGGATGGATAAGTAGCTTTAGGCAATTTTCTACTTTATGTAAATCTAGTTGAGACTTGATTATTAAAAGGGTTTTTCTTATGTTTTGACTAAATGTACCTTAGATGATTAAAAATTTTTAAAGATAATTCCTGTTAAATAAAACCAGAAGCTTTGTCTTATATTAATTGGTTTATCCTTTATTATTACAATACTAATTGTATTTATTTTTATATAGCACTTGAGATGTCATTACTGCAAATGGGAAAAGCCGAGAAAAAGCATGAACTTTGTCTTTTAGATAATGGAACAACACATACTATCCTCTATGACAAGGGCTTTTTCTCTAGTGTGACATTACTCAGGGGAGATATCCATACTATGTTAGGTCCTGTTAACCTCATTGATGGCTCAAGTAGTGCCACACATACAACTAAATGGCACCATGTTACAAATCGAGGATACATTGCTGAGTGTAAAATTAAAAAAGAACTTACTTAGCTTTAGAGATATCATTAGGAATATATATTACATTGAGACATTTCATGAGGACAATGGAATTAGTCTCTATATCACTTCAAAAAGATGGGCTAGAGACCATCCGTGAGAAACTAAAGGCTTTAAGTACGAGCATCTATTAGGTTTAAATTCGAGCTTTTAAATCCTATGCCACTATGTCTTAGAGATTAGTGAATCCCAATGAGTTTAGATTATGGGATGATCAGTTAGGTCACCTGGGAGCTACAATGATGAGTAGATCATTCTTAACATTAAAGGACAAAAAGTTGTTGTTGTCTGAGGATTACACCTATGAGACATGCTCACAAGGTAAGCCCATCACTAGACCTTCATTCACGAAAGAGGATTTGGAATCACCAACCTTCAAAGGATCCAAGTTGATATTTATGGCACCTACATCTTATAAGTAGACCATTGCAATGTTTTGTGGTTCTAGTGGATGCATCATAAAGATGGTCTGATGTTTGCCTATTATCCACATGCAACATTGCCTTTGCATGTTTACTTGTGCAAATAATAAAGCTCCTAGTGCAGTTCCTCGATTAACTGATCAAGAGCATCAAAATGGACGATGCGGGTGAATTCACTTCAAAGAGCTTTGATATGTATTTTTCATCATTGGGAATAGAGGTAGAACACCCGATCCCACATGTATACACATAAAATTGATTAGTGGAACCCTTAATAAAAATACATCCAAATCATCGCTTGTACCATCCTATTAAAGATGAAGCTCAACACTTCGTGTGGGGCCATGCTGTTATGCATGTGGCGACTCTTATTAGATTACACCCTATTGATTAACACAATCCTTCATGTAGTTATTTCTAGGTTTGAACCAGATATTTCACACTTTTGCACTTTGGATATGCAGTCCAGGTGCTTGTTACACCATTAAAAAGAACAAAGATGGGTCTTCAATAGTATCTTAGGATTTATATTGGTTTCATTCACTATCCATAATTAGGTTTCTAGAGCTTGTGATAAGTGATCTTTTTATCGCATAATTCATGGATTGTTATTTCAATGAGATAATGTTTCCTTTAGACCCAAAAATCAAATAAGGATGTTTCTTGGTTTGAAGAGCATCTATCCCATTTAGACCTAAGGACCTCTAAGTGTGAAAAAGAGGTACAAAAAATAATACATCTATAAAAAATTACAAACCAACTTCCTGATGCATTTAATGATGATAAAAAGGTATCCACTATAAGAAAACTACCAAGTACTAATAGATGAAATATGTCAGTATAGATCCTTAAATCCATTGATATAGGCCTAGTTACCCTAGACTAACGATCAAATTAGACATTCTAACAAAAAATTTATCATTGGTATAACCCTTATCGGTATAGATCTTTAGCAATAGCAAATATCCATTGGTAAAGATGAGTGTGTTTATAGTAACGGGCAACCCATCAATAATTCTCGATATTAATTTTTTTCTTTATGCCATCAGCTTGCATGATAAATATTGATAGTTAATTTGTCGGTATAAACTTCTGGAACTATAGTGATGGTTTTGTGGTATGTTATTCGTAGGTACAAGAGCTGGGATATATTGACAATTTTTTTTGTCAATAAAACTATTTTCTATTTTTATTAGTAAAAATTTCATCAGTAAAAATTCATTGGTAATATGTATTTTTCATCGATATTTCTATACCATTAATAGATTTTGTTCATATATTTTACATTATTAAATTTTATTTTATTATAACTGTAATTCTAAATTAAAATATTGAATAGAAAATTTTTATGCCTCATAAAAATAAAGAAAAAAACAATATTGTCTTAAAAAACGTTAAACTATAAGGTCCAACTAAATAGCATTCCAAACATATGTCTAACCTAGATTTTCCAAACAAATAAATAACAAAAAATGTTTGCAATCATTAAACTACAAAGCTAACCTAAATAACTATTCAAACAAATGTCCAACTTAAACTTTCCAAACAAACATTAAAACATGTTAGAAAAAGGTTACCCCAAACAAATGTCCAACCTAAATTTTCCAAACTTATTATGGTACATTCCTTGCATACAAAAAAACAAAGCATTGATACATTTAAAGTAAGATTATCACTAATGTTTTGGTAAACTTTTGTCACCATATTTATAGTTGGCCTAAACAACACAAATTTCTATGTAACATCCAAATCCAAACAGGGTATATGTCGATTTAATAATTTTCCTTTATTCAAATAATTAATCAATATCACCCTAACATTCAAGCTGCAAGAAGTTCCACATCAACAATACCAAATTCATATAGCTAAAGAGGAAAAACAAGAATAATGTTATCCTTATCTACTGTGTTTTCCAAAAATTCAAAAAGAAATAATTACCTAAATCAAACATAAATCAAATAAAGAAATAATTATTTCCTCCATTCAAGTTTTATCTTTCCCTTTTACTAGTGTAGACACCCTATTTTGTCGGGCTAATTTGTAGCAATCTTGAGCATGGACATGAAAGGGGTCGATGACCATTGAGTGATGTCGAGGAGGTCAAGAAGGCCTAGTGATCATACCAAAGGTAAATGCAAAGATGTGGCATCAAATGACAGGTGTCCATGGATAAAATATATGAGAAAATTCATAATTTTACTTGAATGTATCGATACAATGCTCCAACGATCCAAAATTTTAAAATTTCCTTATTTGTATGGATACAATATGTAGATGTATCTATACATAAGCCTCTATATCCATACAGGATCTCATGTATCGATACTGGGCCATGCCAAGACCAAAGCATGCATTCTGTAAAGAAATGTATCGAGACATATCAACATGTATCGATACAGTGGTTCATAGTATCGATACAATGATCATTGTAACGATACCATCAAGGTTTTTCGACTAAATGTATCGATACATACAGGCTATTTTCACGGTCCGGGTCATTTTTGACTCATCCACCATTGATCCAAAACTCGATTTTAACTCGTTTCTTTGCATCAGGAAAGATTAAAACACATATCAAATTACGAATTTAGACTTTTAAATTAATCAAAATATTTTTTAAAGTCTAAATTAGATCAAAAGGATCATGTCATTTGATCACCCTACTCCTCTCTAGGTGTTGGCCAATATCACCATCAGCCACCCTATTTGCTGAAAAATCATTGCAACACTTAAACCAGCCACTCTATGCCCATCACATTGGCAGAAACTTGCTCCCTACAGCCACCCTATAGCCACCATGCTAACATCACTTTGTCCCCTTTGAGAAATGGTTGAAAACACCTCCAATTTGGCTCTAAAATGCTGGTATAAATGGACCACTTCTATATCAGGTAAAATAGGTTAGATTCCAGCTCATTTTCAACTTCCAAAACCATTCCTACACCAAGAAAACCAGAATCCCGTAGCTCTTCACCCACCACCCAAAAATAGCCCCAAAACACTCATTCCCCAACCATTAGACATTGTAAAAGTCACCCTCATTCATACTAGAACCAAAACCTCATTATTTTTCTCTTTTTCTTACTTATTAACAACAAGAAAAAGAGGAAAATTCAAGCTATCTCTACTGCTTCAGTTATTTGGCCAAAAAGTGAAGTTTTATTGGTATAACTTCTCACTTTATCACTTTCATTTTCTGTTATTCAGCACTTTCATCATTTTAGTAAGCTCTCCGTGTTTCCATCAGTCTCTTGAGATTATCATGCATTATTGTGGCTTTTGGTTATGGTAATTTAGGATTTGAATGTCTTAATGCCCCTTTGATGTGACAAATGCCTCATTTCATCCTCATTATTTTGATAGCTCTTGCTCATGCATTTCATGTCATATCCATGCATCTTATTATCCTTAATCCATGTAGGAATCATTAGCTTAACATATTTCAAGCACATTTACACATTAATTTGCATGAATCATTGCCATTGTCAACATCCATAACATTTTCTTGTCAAAATGTATATAACTTTCTTTGCCTAAACCATTAGTCAAGTTAGCATCCCCATTCATGTTATATGCCATCGCGTTGTATGTTCGTGGTCTTCTCCTTGTCAAAATGCATCTTTGATGGCTGTCAAAAACTTATTTTCAAAATCCCCCCAAGCCAAGCATGTTAACCTCAACC
The DNA here is from genome assembly GCA_038381775.1 of Adansonia rubrostipa. Classification (NCBI taxonomy): domain Eukaryota; kingdom Viridiplantae; phylum Streptophyta; class Magnoliopsida; order Malvales; family Malvaceae; genus Adansonia; species Adansonia rubrostipa. The sequence goes on along the minus strand of JBBYHM010095459.1, from coordinate 24,326 downwards.
AATGATGATTAGCATGGACTTAGCATTTTCCTTAAAGTTAGCAAAATATCTTAGGGAAAATTAAGTTTTTCAGATTTGGAATCTTGGTTAAACAAGCTCAAATCTTTTGATTTTGAAATGAAAATGGTCCTACAATTATTCCATAAATGTTTGTGCCTTGTTTGAGTCTAAATCGTAAGTAGTATGATCAATGAGTTATTTCATCGTCACAAACTACTCAGGGGCTGTGCAAATGAGTTCGTGACACTCATGCCACTATTTCCCTTTAGTCATAGACGTTCGAACATCAATGACTCGAGTTTGGACCCATAGACATAAAAAAATGAGAGATATCCTCTGCTTTACTTTGTCTCTTACTGGCAGCACAACCGTTGCAAATTGATAAATCACTTTAAAATCCTAAATGATTTTTTTGATATTTTTCCCTTAAAGCATGTTGAATTATCTTTAAAATGATGTCTTATTTACCCTGGAATCATTCCGGATGAGAGAGTTATGATTTTTCAAATCTAAACTATCCAAAACTTTTAGAATCTAAACATGTATTCTAGTTGGGTTGTTCAGGCCCACTAATGATTTTTCCAAAATTTTCAAACATTTTTCCTAAAAGATTAATGAAATTCCCTTTTTAGAAAGGTATCACTTGCAATTTTTTGATACCAAATGAGATCGGGGTGATTTTTCAAATTTTGGCACACCTTGTCCCCTATATGTTCTGCCAGCAGCACAATCAATCCGAATTTGAAAATTTATTCCCTCGAAAAGTGACCTTTTAGGATATGGGGAATATTTTTACGTTTACCCTTGTTGAGTTATCTTTCTGACGGTATCTTGTCCACCCTCTAAATCCTTCAAACCGATTTAGAATAAATTCAGGAAACAAGATAGCGCGATGTTGTCCCCTGTTTTCAGTTATGGTCAAAATTGAGTTGTTTTCCTCGAATTTCATCTCGAGACATTTGAATCTCTCCGTATCACTCCGATGAAACTCGAAAACATGCTTTGACCTCCCATAGGCTCGTATCAAGGCACAAACACATTTTACATTTTTACCATCCTCATTCATAATAATTTCTTTCACCAAAAGTCATCAAAATGCTCACCCAACTTCCAAAATCACAAGGGTTTGTCAGCTTAAGTTTTCTAACTCGACTTCATCAAAGAGTGTCAGACGTGTCACTCTTGGAGATACTTCAACCCCGACTATCTGAGGGGATACTCCAACCCCGCTTTTCAAAATTGTCGAGATTTAAAAATTCCCCTTGGTCAAAATTATTTGTCATCCATGGGGATACTCCAACCCCACCTTTCTAAAAGGATATTCCAACCCTATCTTCCAACTATAATTAATTTTTTTTCTCCTTCTTGGACTACTATGAATATGTCAAACAAACCTTGTTTAATCAAGAAACCCAGATGCATCTAAAAACTTGTCGATTCGGTTATTCCAAGATAATCGATGCCAATAGCGAGATAAATTCCAATAGTCCACCCATTTTTTTTATCATTGCATTTAATGATCCATGTTATGTTACTTTATTTATTGCCTTACTAACATGATTTCTTTATGATGATCATTTGTATTCATGTTTTCAAAACGTTTCAAATAAAATTAAAGGTAATGTTCCGCGTGGGTATCTCTCCAGTGCCCAAAGTGGAACATTCCATTTTCAAAGTAAAATCTAAAGGTCATTTTTATCGAAAATCTCTATATACCCCATCTCACCGAGGCGTATATGAGATTGAATCCTTTTCATCAAAACCTGGATTATTTCTACAAGATGCATGCATTAAAAGAGGGTTATATCGAAATAATGAAGAGTTAAGATCAAAAGAATCAAAACCGAGATAATACATAGCTAGTAAGGTACCGATTTTGGGCATCGTGAAGAGGTTCATACCTCATCGTGCATAACCAACTCCTAAACCCAAATGACGATTTGTATTATGTAGACCACGTGAATGATGTTTTGAGTTTTGTTACTCAAAACATAGGTTTCAATAGCCATCCGATCATGCCTAGCCCTAAATGATCAGTGGTGACTCCAAGCGTTGGCCATTTCATGATGGTCATTCGAGACCAATAAGATGAGCGTTTTATCTTATGGTTCCCCTCACTGTATCATAAGTTAAGATTATATACATTCTCGTTCTCATCACATCGCGAAAGAAAGTCTCAGTCAAGAAGACATTTCCAAGTCAGAAAAATATTTTAAGTCATGCACACCCATAGATCCACGAGGATCCACCCCGAGGTACGTTGAGACAACTAGGATGCCAAAAAGGAATAATTAGCTAGATCAAGAGAGATCCACAGCTAAGTCCTTGCTTGTTGCTCACTTGTGGTGATTTTTTGCTGCTATTACTGAATCTAGATGAGCCCATTTTCTATGTTACATAGCAACCACATATCTCATACTTATTTTGTAAAGATATTAAGAAAACTAAGGAACTTACTATTTCCAATTAGGTTGATGGCTTGAATAGGAAACGCCATTGTTTCTTTGAGATTATGGAGCACTTCCAACATTAGGTGCATATGAAAATAAATTAAGGAAACATTAAAATTAAATGACGATCACTTAATTCAACACATCATTAATAAATATATACTATACCTCTTTCACTGCCATGTGAACATCTGTTTCTATATTAGGCACATTTGCATTAGGAAATAGTTGTCGACATAAAGAGAAAAAAGTTGCCAAAGCTTTTTTCATGGATTCAAGCTAAATTTCAATCCCTCCATCTCTTTATTTTGTTGCCTTGGTTGAGAGATTGATGGAGCAGATTTATCAGAGGAGCAAGCAGCAATCATTCCCATGCAATGAACATGACTTTTTTTTTCTCTAGTCCTTTAACTTTTGAAAACACATCATTTGTCCATAAATTGTTTTCTAAATTATGAGAAGAAGTAGCATTCATTTCCTTTTTAAGAAGTTCCTAACAGTTAATTAAAAATATTTAGTACAATAATATATTAGAATATAGCATTGGGATAATAAATTAAAGCAAATAAAATTAAAAAAAAAGATGCAGTGGAAGAATACCATAACTCAAGCTCTTCTTATTCACAATATTTCCATCTTTGCATGTGCGAGTTTAAATCTACATCTTAGCCCTTGTTGGTGGAATATCATCAGATTCTTGAGTCTAATATTTTTTTTTAAAAGAGAAAAGTTTTCTATGGTTACTAAAGAATTTAAAACAAAGATACAAGGCATATAGCAAGAAAACATGAGAGAAAGGAAATAAAAAGTTTAAACACCATAGCTTTAATGTATGCAAAAATGAATCAAAGTTAAAGAAAAAATAATACGTACCAAAGTTTGAACTATCCTAGAGAATGATCTTGTTCTTGTGCAATAGGGTTCATCTGCTTTTGATTGATTTATTGTGTTTGTTTCACATTATACCTTTTGAAAAAAGAATAAAGTATAAATAAAATTAATCTAAGAAAAAACATTACAATATGTAATATTATGCCCTTGCTTTTTCTGTCAACCAATAAGAAGCAAGGGTCTTTAATTGATTTACATTTACTCGATGATTATTAAAAGTTTGCAACCACTTTTTTAGATGTTTGGTGCTCATCATAAACTTTAAATTTCATTTCACTCTTCCATGCCTCCATTTATTATCGATGTTTAATAAATCCCATACCTTTATCTTTTCCATTGTTGCTTCATCAACAATCTTTAGAATCAAGTTGTTGGAATTGAAACTTCAACTATAATAGGCAAATAATTTAAGAAAATAATAAAATGGTTAACAAATTGAATAAAAGATTAAACTTTTAACAAAAGAAATCTACAAACGATACCTCAACTATTTTCCACATTTTTTCCCTTTTTCTTATTTAGCATCTCATGCCAATTCTACTAATTAATGGGTTCAAGATCAAGAATTCGCACCATAGTACCAATGAAACAGGTTAAAACTTAAGATTCATAACCAATTGATTGGTAACTCTTGTTCACTTTAACACCAACACATTTTCCTATAGGTAAAACCTAAATGTCTGACATACGTGTTGTTCTTCTCTTTTTTACTTGGAATGTTATCTGCATAAAATAATAGAAGGAATTTGCTTTAAAAGAACAAAAGTAAGAAAAAAATCAAGGGTTTTTTTCTTATATACCTAAAGAGGTTTGTATTTCTTGTAATTGTGCCCGTTGCTCTCAAGATTATTGTTCAAGTTGTTGAAGAATAGATTATTGCTCCTGAGATTCTTGTTCATGTTTGGAGTTATGATTCACAAAAACAATATTAAGGCATTTCCATTTGGCCATTTGAAGTAAAATACTACAAATAATCCATAATTTAAGCTAATAATACAATCAACAATAAAAAGCAAAATAATTTCATGCATGCATACAGTCAATAATGAAAAGCAAATCAATAATGAAATTCAAGCCAATTTCATTTCAAATATCTAAATATAACAATATCATTAAACTGAAAAAAATACAAAAATATAATGCATAGCTAGAAAATATCATCTCCATTATGTTCATCTATTGGATCTTCCCCTACTTCTCCATATCCAATGTCACATTCAATCCATCATCATCATTATCATTATCATTTTTAGCCCAATTTGAAGCACTTATGTCATCAAAGTCATCCATAATCAGTTGTCCATGCCCATAGTTTTTATCAAATGAAGATTCATCACCCATGTCAAATATAGCTCTAAACTTTGCATGCTTCATAGTAGCCAACCTTTATGTCACTCATCCTTATCATAAAAAACTTTTTTGGCTTTGAATGCCAACACAAAAAGGTCATCAACTAAATTAGTTCCATCATGTGCCAAATGTAAGAAATTCACAAGTGTCAAACCAAACTTTTTTTTTCTTGCAACCTCTATTGATATCAACCTAATCATATTTAAATAACAAAACCTTAAACCAACTTGAATAATTCAATTGAATGATGTCTCTCAAGCTCCAAAATAAGTATTTCTCCTTTAATTGGTTGCTTATCCCTTGCACTTACATAACTCAATGTCTTGGTACTTACAATATCCCCACTATTTTGAATTTTCAAGTATTTCTCCTTTGTTTTGGTAAGAAGCCTAAAACCATTTACAATTAACCGCTGTATCTTCTTACTACTTCTCTTGGACCCTGGGCAAGCCATTTAATTTTGTTTATGAAATTTGCATTTCCTTATTGATCCAAATGTCTAGCCTAGATAAATTATAAGGCTATCAAAAAACTTACTTATGTAATAGTACAAATGTAAGTTCCATATCTTAATTTTATTATACTTACATGATCACGAAACCATTCATGAAAATTTCATTTTGTAACTTTTGTATATCATACAACAAAAGCCATTTAGAGTGATTATGTCTCCTAATAAGCTATTCATGCTGCCTACAAGTAAAAAACATGAAAAAAGACTAAATGATTACTACAGAATTAAATTCTCCAACATTAGCTATATCTTTTTTAAAGAAAAAGAAAACTTACTTCATAGATGGAGCAACTTCATCTGAATTAAATAGCATATATGGATGCATTTATGTAAAGGTTTAATTATCAAGCACAAGGAGCGACACCTTTATATGGATATTTATAAAAAATCCATCTTGTTTTTTTTCCTTCCTAAAGGTCTTTTTATAGTAGAAAGAGCATGCCCTTCTTCCTCAACATAAGGATCACTATGTTTATTATTTTGACTACATCGATTGAAACTAATCTCAATCCCCTTTAAGTAGCATGAACAAAAGGTTAGGCGTTCACATGCTAAGTAACCTTTCGTGATTGAACCCTCCAGATGAGCTCTATTGCATATAAAAGACTTAAGTACAAGAAGAAACCTACTACAATAAAAGTAAAAGATTGTAGGTCAGTAGAAGAAAGCAAATAAAATTCAGTGAAAAAGAAATACAACCATCTATATCCTTAATATACCACTTAATAGAAGACATCTATTGATAAATGTCCAGACCAGCAATTTTAGCTTTATTTGCCTAATGAATTAATAAATGCACCATAATTGTGAAAACAGATAGAGGAAAAATCTTCTCTAACTCGTATAAAATTTTTGCAGGCTGAGACTGAAGTCTTTTAGAATTGGTTTCTTCTAGAACTTTAAAACAAAGTTCTTTAAAAAAATTGCACAATTCAATGGGAACTAAGCACATCTTATCAGGTAAAGATCCTTGTAAGGCTATAGGAAGAAATTCTTGCATCAAGAGATGACAATCATAACTTTTTAGCCTTATTATTTTACATTGTTTAAGTTGCACATAGTGTGAGACATTAAAAGAATATTCATCTAGGGTTTTTATTTCTTTGAGAAGTTTTAAGAAATCATTTTGCTTATTCAACATCATTTGATAAGAAACTTGAGGTAAATACAAGATGCTACTGCGAAGAAGAGTTTTTGGATGAAGTCCTTATACCTATTTCTTATCCAATTAATAATCCAACAATATTATCACAAATATTTTTCTCCATATGCATCACATCAAGATTATGATGTAGTAACTGATGCTCCCAATAAGGTAAAGAAAACAAAATGCTTTTTCTTTGAAGGCCCATTTTTGTGCCAATTAAAGCTTCTAATTGCCTCAAACAATGATACCAGATGATGGTGAAAGAGCACTCCTATATTTTTGGTTTTGATCAAAAGAGTGTTTATCTTTGTAAAACCTATTATTAAGCTTAGGTCACTTACAATGGCATATGTAACAAAACCTCCCCCTATGTTTCAACCATTTAGAAGTGGTATTATAGCCATAACGAAGGCATGCATACTCTCCTATAGTACTCCATCAGGATAAATTGGCATATAATGGGAAGTTGTTAATAGTCCACATTAATGTTACATGTAATTGAAACATTTGATTTGTCGAGGTATCAAAAGTCTCAACACCAATTACCCATAGTTCTTATAGTTTTGCTATAAAAGACTGCATGTACATATCTAAATTATTTCCTAGACCTTTTCGACTAGGGATAAGTAGAGAGAGTATAAAGTTATGTTGCTTCATGCACATCCATAAAGGCAAATTATAAGGTATCAGTATGATAGGCCTAGTGCTATAAGTCACACTAATATTTCTGAATGGATTAAAGCCATCAAAAGCCAATGCCAAGTGAATGTTATGAGGATCACAAGAAAAATTAGGATCGGAGAATCGAATGCTTTCCAAGCTAAAGAATTTCTCGGATGCCTTAGACATCCATCTTTGTTACGATCTTTTCATGAGCAATCTTAAAAGACATAAATAACTTTTGTAATCTTAGAATAAGAGGAAACCAACAGAACACCTTTGTAGTTTGCTTTTCTTTTTCTTTCCACCTTGAGTCACCACATTTTAAACAAAGTTCTTTATTTTCTTTGTCTTTCTAAAATAACATGCAATCATTTGAGCAAGCATGAATCTTTTTATATCCCAAACCTAATACTAAAATAACCTTCTTCAATTCCTCGTAAAGCCTTAGCAATGCATTATCTTTTGTAGAGCAAGTTTTAATACCTCTAATAATATATTCAAAGACATAGTTGTCCACCCATTAAAACATTTAATGTGGATTAAATAAATAATAGAGGATAACTAGGAAAATGTTTTGCAATTCAGATGCAGTGTATCTCCTCATCTTTGAGTAAATCATAAAACTTGTCACAATTAAGCATTTGATTATGATGTAGCCCTTTATTAGCATATTCCATATGGTCATTTTGTACATCACTACTCATAGCTCTCTTAGCCATCATATCATGCAATAGGTTATCTATGTTATGTTCTAAATTTCTTTCTTCCTCATTCGTAGGCATAGTAGATTTATCCAATACTTCCTCATGAAAAATCCATCGAATATAACCTTTAAAAAAGCCATCATATATTATGTGATCAAAGGCATCTCTTTTACACACCTTATATGTGTTGAAATATTTCACATAAGGATACGAAGGTTTCCCATCTTCAGAAGTTTATTAAAAGCAAAATTTAAAAAATTAATGACCCATTTAATGTACTCTTTACTCACCTTAATGTAATATTTATCCATGTGTTATCCATTAAATGTGAGAAGACAAACTGTAAAAAGAATGTAATAATATCACTCTTAGCTATATCCATTAAATAAGTAATGTTAACTTAATCACATAAAATTAATATAATGTTTAATTTTGGTTAAATTTAATCACATAATATTAATATAACTTTTTTTCTTATCACTTCTTCAAATATTTTAATTGATAATATTAATGATTGATTTAATAGAATTATTATTTAATAGAGCAAAATTTTATGAAACAATATAATGTTCATATTATATTGTGTGGTTATATTTGCCAAAACAGTAAAAGACCGTCGAACTTTAAATTTTATTATATTATGTGATAATGTTCATGTTGGAAAATGTTTACATCATTTCACGTGGTTTGATCTATAACAATAATAACTTAATTAAGGATTTGTAATAATTAATATAGGATAGGTTATAGGATTGTTTAGGGACATGAACCATTAGGCTCTAAAGTCAAACACAAAGACAAATTAACATAAACTGTATAGCACAAAAGATAAACACAAAACTAGGAGTATAAAAGAAACAAAGATAAAGCATAGTTTTCAACGTGCTTAATGTAAGGAAATCTTGGCTTCATGCATATCGATAAATATAAAAATTTAATCATAATTAAACTTACCCAATGAAAGTAAATAAAAAAACCTAGATTTCTTTTGGATCGTAGGATGAGATGTACATGTGACTGAATAGCAATTTTAAAACTCAGATATATTAAAAACCATACCTTCCTAGAGACTTATAACTCTAGGAATGCCGATCCCTACATAAATGCACCAAGGGTTGATTACTATTATCTCTTCTTGAGGCCATAAGCAACACAAGTGTCCTATCTCTAATGATGATCTACATTTAGAAAATCCATAAAAATGCAAAAACAGCTTAGGAAAGCATAGGTGTTAGGCTAAACCCCTCAGAAAAGTCTAAGGTTGGTACCTAGGATTTTTCTTATGCTTTTCATCAACCGAAAAGCCTTAATAATGTATTTAAATATACCTTGGTCTAGGTTAGGCTTGGTTATTGGGTCAACTGAGCCTAATACTAACATATCCAAAAGATGGCCTTACTTTGGTGTGTATTTTAGAGCCCAACTAAAACTATTTTAATTAGCTTGTCCAAGATTGGGCTCAAATAGTAACTTATTAATATTTTAGCCCAATAGCACATCAAGGATGGCTATTTCATGCACCTAGCCTATTAGGAAGCCCAACTTGCAGTAGTACACAACTAAATTCTCTTGACTTGATAATTAAGGCTTTTGGCCCAACCCTTAAATTTACACTTAGATAAGTTAATTAATAATTAAATTTTCTAACCCAAGTAAAATAATTTTACTTCATGTAAATATTATTAAATAATTAATTAAATAATTATCAAATAATTATTTATTTTTTAAATACAATTATTTGGCTTTATTTAATAATATCCCTAAAACAACATCTATAAATAGATATTATCTTGATAAGACATTTTTATCATTATTGACATATTAAGATATCTCTAATTAGATTTTGAAAATATAATTTATTTTTTTAAATTATTTTTAATTAAACTTAGTTATACTTTTTATTTAATTAAGTTATAATTAATTGAATCTCAGTTTTAATCCAATAAATCATCTTATTGTGTGTAACCCATTAGGCTTCCATCATAACAACAATAAATATAATTACCTAGTTAAGTATATTTATATTTATAGACCAAGTTGGCCTCTTGCAAGGCAGCATGGTCACCCGATATGCAGGAAGAGTCAATATGACCTCTTAGGAAACTTTTTAGTAATTAGCCTCTAAGTGTACTTTACTACTTTCACCAAATATCCTGAAAAGACCATAAGCATGGTACAGTGTCTCTTTATGTATCAATTCATATTAGTTCATGTAGCTTTTGGTTAACCTCATGAATTTAGAGAAACAATTTCTCCTAAATTCATCATTCATTAGCCAACAACTTTATTAAGTTAGCCAAAGTTAAGAACATATGAGATATGTCTCCAATGTCACTCGGAGTAGTGAATCCTTTCTAGATCACTCATTTATCCACCATATGATTCATGTCACAGCCAACGTACCATATCTTAAAAATCCATCCATTATGGACTTATTTCAAAAAATCAAAGTGTGACACTCTTTCTACGAGATGACTTGGTATCATAAATCTGAGGACCAATATACCTGATTGGTACATGAGAACATATTCCATAGACACTTGAATGCCTTATACCAAATAGACTTTTCCTACGGGCCATGTTCAATGAACTTGTTTCCATAAAACAAACACCTATGGCTATCCTTAGGTATCTCTATACTTTAACTTTTATGAGATCAAAGAGTTGCGTGTATCAAATGCATGGAGGCTTAACATATGCTAATCTTTATGCATTGTCAATGCCCTATCTTAAAAATACGATGACTAGGAACATTTTTAGAAACATAGCTTTGACGCATAAGAATCTCATCATTGTAAATCATTACTAATTTTGCAAGGCCATTTTATTTCATGGGCCTAATCCAATTAGTGTTTGCATGATTATTAATCACACCACTAACATGAATGAAAACCCGACTCACTAACATAAGTGATTAGTTTGCATTTTTAACTTATATATATGCCTTATCCAATCCGATTGGCTCTAGGGCATATAGTAACGGCTCTCACTTGTATTAAGCCAATCGTTAACACATCAAATGTCGAACTCTTTCGATTAGTAATCGTGTCTCAACTTGGATTAAGCTTTAGTAGAATTTGAGAATACTTTTCAGTTACATCATGATAATCTCATTAATAAGGCCATTAATTATTCAAAATGCAATGAGACCCATATTCTAATCATATGGCTCAGTTGTTACTTTAACAATTATTAGGAATCTTTTATTAGTTCGTAACCTAATGATCCAAACATAACTCTTTTTGCGAGCCTGAACAAAAGAGTTTATTTATGATTGTTGGGGCTATAAACATGCTATCCTTTGTAGTTTGGAACACTTTTCAAATAATTGCATTTTAACATCATGGCTATTTATAACTAAGTCAAATATGATCTTTAACTTTTAAAGAATCATAAATGCCTTCCATTAATTCCTACATATATATATATTGAAGGGAATTAGACCATTTAGTATTCTCAATATTATTGCAGGTGTATGTTCAAGAATAAGAAGAGTGTAACATAGAACAAATTTTATAATTAATGATTATTCACTGAGGATTGAATCTATGCTAGGCATTAAATGCAGCAATCATCCTCAATTGGCATGTAAATGCTAAAATAAAGATCTTATTTTATGAATAAATCATGATTATGTTTTATAAACATTAATCATGAAGGCAAGCTTTGATCAACATCAACAAAATTGCCATTGTTTATGGTCCATCTTCATTACCTCTCTCGGCCTTACAATATGTCATACATATTTAAGCACTAACTTTTAGGTATCATATACGAAGAGAAGTGAATTAATCTCAATGTATATCTGATACAGAAACTTCTATAGGTTTTCTAATTTTGATCATATCAAAATATTTCCATGCAATGTTTACTCTATTTATCTAGATCTCCATAAGGTTTACATATTCCCTTATCATCTCCATTGTATTTCTTCAAAAGAAAGTATATGGATAACGTATGGATCATTATCCATTAAAGTGCTCAAGCTAAAAATACATCTCACCATATGAGGCTTGGTTAAGCTACTTTCTGACATCTTGCTTAAGAATAATTCTTTAAGGATGTCGAACCTCTCATTATGATTATCCTTATAGATTAATTCTTTAAGGTTTCAGATGATTTCATGAGCTTAAATAGCTATTTGCTCTTTTTGAAGTTCATGCATCAAACTAGCCATCATCACAATTTGGCCTGATCAAGGTCATCAATACGAACTTGATAGACTACCTTTGACCTAGTGGGCTATTCCTGGATATGCCATTCAATATGGGCCTAATCAATGGAGTATAGCTCATAAAACTTATAATATCAAATATGCTACTTTGCTATAATCTATTAGTCATGTTAAGTTTATATCCAATATGAACCAAAACATTTTGTAGTTAATAGTTTGCAATTTCAATCATATAATCAGGTTTTACAACTTTAATGATTATCCTTATTATTTAATCGAGATTATAGCCCTCGACCATAATTTGAAAAGTTCAATGTTTGAATCTTCTCAATGAGCCAGGAACCCCTTTCACCTTTACACAACTTTGACTGACTTAACAAATCATGTAAAAGCTAATTGGCTAGGTAACTTATTTACCAATTGCATCTTTATGCAACTTCTAGATCAATTAGGTGGCAACTCTTTGCCTAAATAAACCACATCCATTTCACCTAATCATCACCTCTAAAGTCATCCAAACCATAACAACAATAGTTGAGTAAGACCTATTATTCATAACTCAAGCTGCTAGAGTGAAAGAGACCTTGAGCAACTTAACAAATCCAATCTTTTTATGAATAATGGAAGGCGTCTGATCATGCTTAGGCATGGACTCAAAATTTTACGAGGGATTTTTAATCATATATCTTAAGTCTTATTGCTATGTTTGATAGTATGCTTACCATTTTTTCAATCATATATCTTATACAAATTTAAAAATAAATCTAATACATGTAAACTACTATGATGATTTGAGACTTTATTTATCTAGTTTCCTTAAGCCATTAGGAAACTAGTTGGTCAAATTCTTAGAGATATCATACAAGATCTTTGCAAGTCTTGAAGATAACCTCCTTGATCCTTTTTTATTGGCTTCGTCTTCTTTACAGCTTGAATTTAAGTAAATTCTAATCTTAACCTAAATCTAAATCCATAAGTCCTAAGTAACTATTACATATCATTATGAGAAACCTTGAGTTACACTCAAGAGGTGTTAGGTGAAAAGAGAATTTACAACCCATAATTAAAAGAGAAGGCAAGGTTCACAAGCCCTATTTATAAAATGAATACCAAAAGAAAAATTCAGCTATCCACAACCTAGTCACACTAAAGTCTAGTCCATAAAGCATGAAACAAAACAAGCATAGCCAATGTTACTTGGTGGTCTTGTTTGTCATTTGCATAAACCTCATTAAAGAATTTTTTATGATTTATCAAATTATTTAGTAGGTTTGGTTCTTTAGTTAAAACATTTTCTAACTTTTAGGAAACTTGTCTTAAATTGCTTATTACCTAACTTTTAGGTTGTTTGTCTTAATTAGGATATTATTTAACTTCTACACAACTTTGTCTTAATTTAGACAAACTATTCATTTAAGGAAACTTGTTTTCCAAAAACACATTTTAAGCCATTAAATTGGACATTACCTAACTTTTAGGTTGTTTGTCTTAATTAGGAAGTTATCTAACTTTTAGATACCTTTCTTCTTAATTTAGATAAATTATTTAGCATGTACTATTTCCAAAACAATTTATTTGAAAGTAATTTTCAATTTTTTCGAAGTCTTAATAATCGATCCGCATTTAATTTAATTAAGAAAATAATTTTCTTATATGATTAATATTAATTTTAATCACATTAAATAAATCCTACTTTAAGTAGGATTAATCATTTAAATTAAATATAATTTTTAATTAAACAATTTAATTGAATTTTAATTTCATACTTATTATATTATTCACTTCATGTCTTAAACAATTTAAAAAAATCAATACAATTGGATAATTAGGTGTTTAATAATAGGTAAAAGTTTTAATAATACAGAGTCCTAGTCCAACTAGAAGTTTGCTCTATGCATGGCTATCTTACCCATCCAAATCCAACTCAAATACTATTGTCTTCCTCTCACTAAACCTCTAAAGATATAGTAAATTTGCAACAACTATTTGCTGTCATGGATGCTGCACCAAGGTCCTAAGAAGAAAGACAATAATGTCACAGGCCCCAAGCATACTTAGTGCACTTATTATGGCCCGGGATTAAAACATTTTCAACTATGATTTTAACCTAATTTTTCCAGCAAGTTTTGTGAACAATTCATGATACTTTAAAAGTGGAAAACCATGGAAAAAATAGCAGTAATGCCTACCTAAAAAATCAGCCCCATTAAAAATAACAAAAGAGAGCCATCCTAGCAACAGTCAACACCAAGATGTTGACAGATGACTCAAATATTAATTTAATTAGGAAAAAATATTTTAAAATAATTAATATTGATAATAAACATGGATTAACATGCTCAAAAATTAAAAATTAAAAAGAAACAATTTTTTTAATTTTAAATTCAAGAAACAGATCAAAACAATATCGAAACAACTCGAAAAGCTAAAAACATGTTAAGACTTTAATTTGAATTAATTAAAACAATTTTCATTAATTATTTAAACACTTTTTAAACATGATTAAAGCAAAAAATTACATGTTGACCAAATTTAAAAATGAAAGAAAAATAATTTTGCAAGAATTTTAACAAAACAAAAAAATCGCTAAATTAATACACAAATCCATCAAATTGATTATCACTAGTAACTAACATGTTGGATCACATACAATCTACAAACTTCAGGCTCTGATACCACTGTAAGAAAATCTTGAGCTCAGGCGATAAATTTAATCAAAATTAAACTTATGCATTAGAATTAAATAAAGAAACTCCCAGACTTCCTCAGATCTTAGGAAAAGATATTCATGTGATCAAATAGCAATTTTAAAACATAGATCTATTAGAAATCATACCTGCCTAGAGACTCATAACTCTAGGCATGCCTATCCCTACAAAAATGCACCATGGATTGATTACTAATATCTCTTATCGAGGCCACAAGCAGCAAATTTGTCTTACCTCTAGTGGTGAGCCACACATATGCCTATTGGAGCCTTTATGAAGTTTGGTGGTTCTCGGTGCTAGCCAAAAGTCTTCTTAAGCCTCAATCAAAAGATGTATAGTTAACAGGTTTAGATATAAAGTGATCCAAGAATAATTCCCATGCCTATTGTGCTAAAGAAAAGAAAAATATCTATGTAAAAAAGTAGTTGTTTTCAACGAAGACAGGCAAATAAATTCAAAAATCCTAATTCTTTTATTTTGGTTGAATTTTTTTTAGGATAAAAAATTGATTTTCATCTTTCCATCGTGATCAAAAACACTTTTTGATCACCTAGGATGCAAATATGTATAATCAGGCTTAGTAAAGTAAGGATTTTAGAATATGCCCAATTTTTCAACTTTGGTGAAAAATTAATCTCTCAATGCTAGAAAACTATTTTTCTAATTTTGTTGTGTCAAGAACGATTCAAGAACACTCATAAAATCCATGAAAATACAAAGAAAGCTTAAAAAAGCCTAAGTGTTGCGTCAAACCCCTTACGGGAGTCTAAAATTGGTACATAGGGTTTTCTAATGCTTTTCATTAGTCAAAAAGCCTTAATAATGTATTTAAATACACTTTGGGCTAGGTTAGGCTTGACTATTAGGTCAATTGAACCCAATACTAACATATCCAAAATGTGGCCTTACTTTGGAGTGTTTTTTGGTGCCCAATTAAAACTATTTTGTTTAGCTTATCCAAGATTAGGCCCAAATAGTAGCTTATTAATATTTTATCCCAATAGCACCCCAACGATGGCTATTCTATGCACCTAGCCCGTTAGGAAGCTGAACTTGCAATAGTTCACAATTAAACTCTTTTAACTTGATAATTAGGGCTTTTGGCCCAATCTTTAAATTTATATGTTAGATAATTTAATTCATAATTAAATTTTCTAACAATTAAATTATCTAACCCAAGTAAAATAGTTTGCTTCATGTAAATATTATTAAATAATTATCAAATAATTACTTGATTTTTCAAATACAATTATTTGGTTTTGTTTAATAATATCCTTAAGACCATGTCTACAAATACATATTATCTTGATAAAACATTCTTATGATTATTGCCATATTACGACATCTCTAATTAGATTCTATAAATCCAATTTATGTCTTAAATTATTCTTAATTGAAGTTTTTCAATTAAGTTCACCTTTTATTTAATTAAGTCATGCTTAATTAAATCTCAATTTTAATCCAATAAATCATTTTACTATGTATGACCCATTAGGCTTCTAGTATAACAGCAATAAATATAATTACCTAATTAATTGTATTTATATTTATAGACCAAGATTGGCCTCTAGTAAGGCATCATAGCCAACTTGTATAGAGGAAGAGTCAATTTAACCTCCTAAGAAACCTTTCAATAACCAACCTCTCAGTGTACTTTAGTCTTTTCACCAAATATCCTAGAAAGACCATGAGCATGGTGCAGTGTCTACTCATGTATCAATCAATATTAGTTCATGTAGCTTTCCGTTGTCCTTATGAATTTAGAGAAACAATTTCTCCTAAATTCATCATGCATTGGCCAATGACTCTATCAAGTTAACCAAAGCTAAGAACATACAAGATATGTCTTCGATGTTACTCAGGGTCATGAATTCTCTTTGGATCACGTATTCATCCACTATATGATTCATGTCACACCCAATGTACCCTACCTTAAATATCCATCCATTGTGAACCTATTTTAGATAAATTAAAGTGTGACACTCCTCATCCGAGATGCCTTGGCATCATAAGCCTGACGACTAATATACATGACTAGCACAAGAGAAATAGTCCATAGACACTTGAGTGACTTATAGCGAATCGAGTTCTCATACGGGATGTTCAGTGAACTTGTTTCTAAAAAACAAGTATCCATAGCTATCCCCAAGTATTTCTAGACTTTAACTTCTATGAAATCAAAGAGTTGCATGCATCATATGCATGGACGCTTAGCATATGCTAGTCTTTGTGCATTGTCAATGCCCTATCTTGACAATACAATGACTAGGAATATTTTTAGAAATATGGCTTTGATACATAAGGATTTCATCATCATAACTCATAACTAATTTTGCAAGGCTATTATGTTTCATAAGTTTTATCCAAATAGTGTCGTGATAATCAATCATGCCACTAACATGAAGGAGAACCTTGAATCACTAATATAAGTGATTAGTTTGCATTATTAACTTATATAAATGCCATATCCAATCTGGTTTGCTCTAGGGCATACACTAACCCTCAAGTCTAATCAAGACAACAAATTAGTAGAAATTGTTCCTTCTACTACATGAGCTACTAAATGTCTAGCCAAATTAGTTTTTTTTCTGCCCAACATTATGATAAATTATGAGTTTATTAAGGTTCAAACAAATGAACATAATCTTGTTTATAGCTGTTAAGAACAAAGAAATTGAAACTAAGTCTCTATTGAAAGTTTAGTATTTTATAGATTGAAACAAAATTTTAGTATTTTACAACATAAAAAATTCTTAGATTCAAACTGAATCTAAGGCT
Source organism: Adansonia rubrostipa (assembly GCA_038381775.1). Lineage (NCBI taxonomy): Eukaryota > Viridiplantae > Streptophyta > Magnoliopsida > Malvales > Malvaceae > Adansonia > Adansonia rubrostipa. The sequence goes on along the minus strand of JBBYHM010095459.1, from coordinate 6,947 downwards.
TTGAGTCTTGTTGATTTGTTAAGTCAAGAGGCGGAGCAAATTAAAAACCAACAAAAACAATTTCCAATTTGAGAAATTTACTAAGGTTTATTCAGGGAAGAGACAAACCTACATCTCAGGTTTGTTTAAGGAAGAGACAACAAGACCAAAAAAATATAAATCAATACTTATGGCGTTTAAGGGTAGCAGGGGATTGGGAACAAAGATTCAGGATTTGAGGTGGCAAGGAAGTGGCAATAGAGATTGAGAGTTTGAGGGCAGTAGAGGAGTAAGAGGAAATAGAGATTCAAGGTAAAAGGTTACATTTTAGGAGAAGGGTTAGGGATTTAGTTTTAAATTAAATTGTAGCATTAAGTCTAACTGAAACAAGATAGGAAAAAATATGAGATCCAAAAAATATAAATGATACTATACTGGCAGCAAAAAATATGGAATTGACTATTGGTATAGTATCTTTTACAAACAATATTTTTTATTTAAATATACATGCCATTATTAAAAAAGAAAATGGCACGTGTCCTTGAATTAGGAATTAATGATGGACAAACTAAGCCGTCGGATATATCATTTCATGTAGTATATCTATTTTGACAGATATTACAAACCATTGGTACTTGATATATACTAATGGATATTTCATATCCATAGGTAAAATCTATCAAAAAATTATTTTTTACTAACGGATTTTGACTGTTAGTATAGCTCTTTGTCAATAAATGGCACATTTTTTTGAAGTGATCCTAACTTTTAATGCCTCAGCTAGGATTCATGTCCTCGATAATCTAGTGCAAATGGATTAAGATGGCACACACTAGAAATATGGATGCCCGATTGGATAAAAAAACAATGCTCCTTAAAAACAAAGTGGGAGGAATTTGGAATCTGCTCCCAAAGAGCTCACTCTTAAAGAGCCCAAAGTTGAGCCTACTTCAGACGAGCACGATGCCCTTAAGTGCAACCCACGACAAGATCACTAACCCAAGAAATACTACATTTCCTATTACCAACTATAATGAGGTTTGGAATCAAAATGAAATCATCATTAATAGTATGTTTGCATACTCAGTAGCTAATGATATTATGCATGATGATCATGAACCATGATCTATGACCGAATGTTGTCAAAAGCAAGATTAGCCTAAATGGGAAGAAGTAATTATGGCTAAATTGGCTTGCTTAACTAAACATGAGGTTTGGGGCCTATTGTTCAAACTCTTGACAATGTTAAGCCCATTGGATATAAATGAGTCTTTGTTCATAAAAAAATGAAAAAAAAATAAAGTCTTAAGGTATAAGGCTCAATTCAAAGCCTAAAGATTGATTATGATGAGACATATTCACTAGTAATGAATACGATTTCTTGATTAGCTTAGCATCTCAAAGAAACTTTATGTGGCTTACCTTTATGTTTCATTGGGTTCCAATATTTTTATGAATATTCTGAAAAGATTCAAAATGCCTAAAGCATCCATTCCCAGAACTTATTCTCAATAAAGATACAAAGATCTTTGTATGGGCTAAAGCAATCTGACCGCATATGGTATTAATGCTTAAGTGAGTACCTCACTAGAGAAAGATACAATAATGATCATCCACTCTTGAAACTTATTCTCAATAAAGTTAAAAAGATCTTTGTATGGGCTAAAGCAATCTGACCGCATGTGGTATCAATGCTTAAATAAGTACCTCACTAGAGAAAGATACAATAATGATCATCCACTCTTGAAACTTATTCTCAATAAAGTTAAAAAGATCTTTGTATGGGCTAAAGCAATCTGACCGCATGTGGTATCAATGCTTAAATAAGTACCTCACTAGAGAAAGATACAATAATGATCCTATCTA
>JBBYHM010095352.1:0-42187 GCA_038381775.1 Adansonia rubrostipa | reverse complement strand
TGCCAATGTGATGGACATAGGGTGGCTGGTTTAAATGCTGAAATGATTTTTCAGCAAATAGGGTGGCTGATGGTGATCTTGGTTAACAAACTAGGGAGGAGTAGGGTGATCATGTGATATTAACCCTTTTGATCTAATTAGACTTCAAAAAAATGTTTTGATTAATTCAAAAGTCTAAATTCGTAATTTGATATGGGTTTTGATCTTTTCTAATGCAAAGAAACGAGTTAAAATTGAGTTTTTGATCAATGGTGGATGAGTAAAAAATGCTCGAATCGTAGAAAATAGCCTGTATGTATCGATACATTACTAAATGTATCGATATAAACATTGTATTGATACTATGAACCATTGTATTGATACATGTTCTTATGTATCGATTCATTTTTTTACAGAATACATGTTTTGATCTTGGCATGGCCTAGTATTGATACATGAGCTCCTGTATCGATACATAAGCTTATGTATCGATACATTTACATTTTGTATTGATACAAATGGGAGTATTTCAAATTCTTAGATCGTTGGAGCATTGTATCGATACATGAGAACCATGTATCGATACATTCAACCAAAATTGTGAATTTTCTCATATCTTTTGTCCCCGGACACCTTGAACTACGTCTTTTGATGCCATATCTTTGCATTTATCTTTGATATGATCCATAGGCCTTCTTGACCTTTTCACAAATACTTTTTCATCAGGCAACATGTCGCCTAGCTATCACCGCCGCCTCGTACATCTATGCCCCAGGTTGCTAAAAAATTGGCCCGGACAAAATAAGGTGTCTACATATGATATGAAGCATACTAAAGGTGAATGAGTGGTCCAAAGAGAATTCATCACCTTAAGTGACTTAAGGGGACATATCCCACATGTACCTGGCCTGTGTTAATTTAAAGTTATTGGCCATGGCAATACTAATATTGGAGTTAACGCATAGGGGTTGCATACCAATATGGAATGAGTTAAGAGTAGACATTGAACCATGCTCTTGCTAAATTTGAGATATATGATGATAGGATTGAACTACACTTAAATATTAAACACTAAAAGGCTTATCAAAAGCATATTGACATTCCCTGTATGTTGGGTGGCCATGATGCATTGCTGATGCCAATCTTGATCTATAAATATAAATATTCATAACTGAGTATTTTATACTTATTAATGACTTGATAGGGGCCTAATGGGTCATACAAATAAAGGTGATTAGTTGAAATTACATTAGCTTTATTATCTTTGAATTAATCTCGATTTTGATACAACGAAAACTTAAGTTTAATTAGCTTGTAATTGAATGTTCTCAAGTTAACATTTTCAATTTAGTATTCTTTGTTAAATTGTTTAAGACTTCATATTTTCTAAAGATTGATGTTTCAAATGTATGCTGATACTCATAATATGTTTGAGACTTGTTTTAGTAAGTTTTAAGTCTAGAAAAATCATTCTACAAAGTGTTTTCAATGTATGTATCTATCTAATACATGTTAGTGTCAATACCAAGCTTAAAACCCCTAAAAGTATTAATACAAACCTCCAAGTATCGATATACATTGTACAAGAATCGATACCATGCTTGGCAAAAGCTAAGGTTTGACTGAAACCCTTGTTTATATCGATAACAATATGCCTTGTCTTAATATAACTTGTTAAGTCTTGATGCAAATGGTTCCATGTATTAATACCACAAGCATAGTCTCGATACAAATGTTCTTTGTATCAATACTAGGCTTTGCAAAATGCTAGGTCTTAAGACCTATCTTCGTGTATCGATGTCCATACTTTAAAATGGGCAAAAATTCAAATCCTCTATTGATGCCATAAGGCTTGACTTGAGACTAGAAGAGCAAATTTCAATGGTAACTTGAATTTATAAAGCTCAAACTGCTCTAAACCTTAGTTAAACATTATCAAAGGCCATATTGAAGATCAAAGCTATAAATAAGCCTCACCAATAGTCCCCAAGAACAAGAATTAAGAAGATTAAGAGCATATAGCCATACCATTCATATCTATAAGTTTATATAGTAGTTCTTTCATTGTATAAGATCAATTATTCTTATCATTTGTGTTTTTTTTGTGTTATATCTTTGTAATCATTCTTCGTAGAGCTTAGACTTGTAAACGTTTAGCCTTCTAGAGGTCATTCTTGTTTACACCCAAAAACCTTTGTAAAAAGGGGAGGTTACTACCTTAGCCATAAAAGGTAGAGACATTACTATCTTGTCCTAAAAAGATAGAGAGTTTTCTATCTTAGCCTTGAAAGATAGAAAGGTTGCTATCGTAGTCTTGAAAGATAGAAATGTTTTATCTCAGCCTGAAAAGATAGAGATATTTCTACTCTAATTTTAAAAGTAGGGAAAAAGATTTATCTCAACTACAAAAGATAAAAGGTTCTATCTTAGCCATAAAAGATTGGGAAGAGGTTTCTATCTAAGCCTTGTAAGATAAAGAGTTGTAAAAGTTATACCTTGTCCTTGAAAGCTAGATAATTCAAGTAGTAAATTGGAGAACTCCTCAGCTAGTAAGGCCAAAGGAGAGGACGTAGGCAGGTGAGGTCGAACCTCTATAAATCATTTTGTTTGCTTCTCTATCCATTACTCATTTACCTTTTTTTATTTCACTATCTTGCAACTCCAAGTTATTCATTGCTAGATTTATCTACTTATAGATTCAAAGTTTTAATTCACAAAATTTTTTAATAAATGAATGCACCCTCTCTTGATTTTTTTCCCCAAACTCAATGTCTAACAAATTAAAATGAAACTAGGCCATTATGTCTAATGCTAAGTAAAGATCACTTAGGCCAAATATAAGTTAAGTCATATAGGTCAAGGGTAAAATTGTAATTTTGTTTTGAAATTAAAATTTTAATATGTTTGCCATCCTACAAGGGCCCCAAAAGCTTGATTTGTGTTTTCTTTCAAATTTCCTAAGGAAGGATTACGCTATCTTGGTTGTTCTCGAAGAAAAAATTATTTTCTTCTCGAATTTTATTATAGAATTGAGGTATCTAAGTGCAAAGGAAGGCTTATTGAAACCTAAGTTGCTAGTAGGCCTCATAGCAACAAAGTTACTCCCTTTTTGAAGGTTTTTTGGGTCGCTTGTCTAGATAACTATTAGAAGTTAAATGCTTGGATAGCTTTGGTTTATAATAGTTGGGCTCAGTGTTTGACAACTTGTGGTCATGGAATCTTCATCAATGAGTTATTTGAACCATGATCTGAGGTATGATTACTATCAGATCTGTTTGTTAGATAATTAGATAGATCAGATTGATCAAAACATGCAAGCTGATCCTTAGAGGAAATCTCCATATTATTTGTTTTTGGCTATTTCGCTACATATGTATGATTAAATTTTATGGAAAATTTTTGTACAATGTTCAAGCATGAAGTTGGGATTTTTAACATTGCTAAACTTTCCCTAACACCTAGAAACACCAAAAGAAACATATTTTGACTTAGATTCTCCTCTAATTTTCAATGAAACATATCTTTATAAATAGAATTGACCAATGGTTTAGTCAAATCTGCATCATTAACATCCTTAACAACTTTTCCATCCATTCCATCATAACTATCATCTACACTCAAAATTACTACTATCTCCAAAAAATGTGAAAACTTAAAATAAATGAAAATTAGGTCTAATCCTTCTAAGCCAAATAAGAAATAAGACAACTTGAACCTTCTACTAGTGGAAAGTTTATTTTACCCTTCTCGTCTTATAATACCCAACAAACAAACTCACAAAATAAGCTCATTAAACTCAAAATCTACTAAATTCACCCCTTTATCATCCTATCATTTCAGATCAACAAAACACTAATCTATTCCTAACAAAGAAGTAAAGAAAAGTGATCGTATATTGTAATTAACCAAGATTTGATCCTTTTTTACAATGTAAAAGCCAAGCTCCTCAACATTTCATTTGCATTTTTTATATGGGTTTGATCTTAAGAAAGAAGGAAAAAAACTCAAAAATTATGGTGAAGAAAAATATAACAATTGTGAGTTTGTTTCTTAATAAAACTTTAAAATACCAGAAAAAGTATACGTCCACAGCAAAACTTATCTATGATACAATTTAAGCCAAAATAAGATAGGGTAGATATTTTTAGCCTGTAGTACTCCTAAGCGAAGTTAAAATTTCAAAGCAATAAATTATCCATGGAACATAATTTACTCCAAGCAACTATAAGAGAATGTATATCTAAATCTTTAATCAAGTTCGTAATAGTACATGCCGAAATCTGTCCAACAAGCAATAGTTTAATTCCAAAGAAATCAAGTTCCTCAAATATTGATCTGTAACGTTCCAAAATTAGTGGAAATATAAAAGAATAGTTTTTTAAAAATAGCACTTTGCATCCAAATTTGTCCAAAAGATTAATTCGAGCACAAGGAATCAAGTTCGTAACAATACATGTCCAAACCTGTCCAACAAGCATAATTTAATTCCAAGCAAAAGTAAGGGAAAGAAATCTAGCTTCTCAATTATTGGTCTATAATGCTCCGAAATTAGTGAACAAGCAGAAGCATAGTTTGTTTTGGAATTGCACTTTGCATCCAAATTTGTCCAAAAGATAGTTTAATTTTTAGCACAAGGAATTAATGACAAATCTTCAACTAAGACCAAAATCTTAGGGCCAATGCACACATAATCTTCCAAAGCTAAATCTCACAAAGCCATCAAAATTACATCCTAAACAACAATTGTTAATGGATTTTAAGTTGGGAAATAAAGCACTCAACCAAAATGCCAAATGGAGCAAAACTACACCCCCAAATGTAATGGAATAAACTAAATACATAACATGGAAAAAGAAATATAACTGGTAAAGAACAATAAACCACATAGGGACCAAAGAGCAGCGTGCCCAATAAAGATCAATAAATTAAACTGCCAAATACAATGACATAAACAATAAAGTTAACTAACTAAATGCAAAAACAAAATACAAGACTGTAATTATTTAAAGTAAATAGTTAATGTACTTTTAAAAAGGGTAAAAGAAGATGATAATCTAAAGCTAACCTTTAAAGCACCAAAAGTGATTTGTTGGAGCAGAAGCCAAATCAAGCCTTTTTATATCCATCCTTTGCATAGGCTCAAATAAAAGACCTAGAATATAAGGAAAACTTAATCACTAACACCCTTAATACATCTTCAACAATAAAGTAATTATTCAGCCAATAACTATGAGGCATACAAAATCTCTGACAAATAAGTCTAGCCAAAAGAATAAATCTATTTACTAATTTACAAAGTAATAAATATCATAAACTAAGGAAACCAACCTTTGAATCGATAATGATCTCTGCTTAAGAGCTACATCCTCCTTTTATAGCCAGTAAAAACATAATAAAAAAGAAACTAAAAAAATCAATTGAATCACTCTTTCAGTATATGGAAAATACACATTAAATACATCCAAATCTTTGAAACCAAGATTTTTTAAAACTTTTTTTATCATTAAGAAAATATTTAAAAAGAAACACAAAATAGATGGGCAAATACAAAATGAAAAAAAATTAAAGAAATAAAAAAAACCTAATGGCAGAATATAAAAATTAGAAACCCAAATCAACGGCATGCGTAAAGTAAGGAATTTTAAGCTAAGGATGGTAAGCATGAAACTCAAAAAGCCATGATAATCTTACAGAAAACTCAAAACCACCATCACGAGAACCAATCAAAATCCTATACCCTGTCATGATAACCAATCAAAACCCAAAAAAAAAAAAAAACAACAACAATACTCCAGCAAACAAAGTTCCTAATGTGAATATGTAATATGTCACCCCTAATAACCTAAGCAAAACCACTGAACAAAACCCAAATGACATCCCAACAACAACCTAATAAAAACACAACCAACGTAAATCACCCATAAAATCAAATCAAAGCTGCATATTCTTCAACAACCAAAAACAAGGGACATGAAAAAGATCAACCAAATCTCATAACATAAACACAAAAAAAATTGAAATGGGAAGCAGCTTTCCTGTCGCAACGATTTCTTCCCAAAAATTTATGCCTCTTTTTATAGAAACCAAGACCCATGAGCTATAAACAACAAAGAGATTGACCAAATATCCATCCCAATGCATGGAAGATATGTAATAAATACAAAAAATCTTTTAGCGACACAATACGCCATGCCTTCCAAATCCAACCGTCGATTGTACTGTAGATCCATAATAAATTTGTCACGTGGGCAAATCCTCAATTTTTTTTATCATAGCTTTAATCCAAAAAAATGTATATGAGAAAGCAAAAAAAACCCAATAAACTTGACCCAAATGCACCATTTCACTAGAGGTGGCAAAATGAACCAAAACCTGAAAACTCACCTGAAAAAACTCGGGCTCGAGCCCGAACTGAACTTGATTTAACCAAAAAGTCAATAGCCCGAACCTGAGAGAACCTGAACCCGAAATAGCTCGAACCTGAAATGGCTCGAACCCAAAAGAACCTGAACATGAAAGAACTTGAACTCAAAATGACTCGAACCCAAAATGACCCAAACCCGAAAGAACTCAAACCCGAGCCCAACATGAACTTGAACCCAAATTTAATGCTAAAAATAAATATGAAGATATTATAATTAAATAATTTTTTATAAATAAAAAACTTTACTTATGAATTTTATTTTAATATTATTTTAATAATTTAATTAAATATTAAAAACTTAATTTATATTTTAAATATGATTAAACTTGTTCATGGGTTAGGCCTAGCAGCGGCCTAAATTTTTTTTAAATCTTAAGCCTAGGCTCTTATTTAAGGTGCTTAGACCCGCTTATTTAAGCCAGAATTACTGTTTAGCACATTAAAGAATTTTTTTATTAATATTTATATATTTTATAATTAAATTTAAATAATATATATTATATTAATTTAAAATCATTGTTCCTACTGGGTCGAGCTAGTTTAAAACAAAAATATGAGAACTCGAGCCCATGCCCAATTGGATCAAGTGGGTAGCCTGATCCTTAAGCAGATTTATATATGATAAAATAATAATTTATAAAAAAGTAAATCATATAATGAGCTTTGAAAACATTATCAATAAAGTATATTATTAATTTATGATATTTTTTAAATTTAATTAATTAAACTCATTAAATATTGAGAGTTTATATATGTTAGCAGTAAAATTTTTAATACTTCTTTGAATATTATTATTGTTATTATTATTATTATTATTATTATTATTATTTTTAAAGTAATGGTAATTAGAATATGATAATAGTATAACAAAGTAATAAGATAAATTAAAAAATAAGTCATAATAGATAATACTATATCAAAAATAAATTAAATATTAAATATTAATACTATATATAATTTAATTAAATATTAAAAATTTAATTTATATTTTATATATGATTGAACGTGTTCATGAGTCGGGCCAAGTTGCAGTTCAAATTTTTTTAAATCCCAAGCCTAGGCTTTTATTTAACGTGCCCAGATCCGCTTATTTAAGTTAGAATTATTGTTCATCGCATTAAAAAATATTTTTTATTAATATTTATATATTTTATAATTAAATTAAAATAATATATATATTATTTTAGTTTAAAATCACTGTTACGACTAGGTTGAGCTAGTTTAAAACAAAAACATGAAAACCCGAGCCAAGGCTTAATTGGTTAGGTGGGTAGCCCAATCCTTGATCATGTCTATATATGATAAAATAATAATTTATCAAAAAGTAAATCATATCATGAGCTTTGAAAACATTGTCAATAAAGTATATTATTGATTTATCATATTTTTTAATTTACTTAGTTAAACTCATTAGCTATTGAGAGTTTATGTATGTTAGTAGTAAACTTTTAAATGTTTCTTTGAATATTTTATTTTATTATTATTATTGTTATTATTTCAAGTAATGATAATTAGAGTTTAATAATATTATAATAAAGTAATAAGATAAATGAAAAAATATAGGCGCCATAATAGATAATACCATATAAAAAATAAAAAAATCACATATTAGAATAATAACTAGACCTGCCCATAGGCCAGATAACCTACCCAACACAATAGGCTAAGCACGATTAGGCGTAGGTATTAGATTTTAAGTTTCAAGCATGCTCGATCTGAAATAATTTTTTTAAAATAAAATAATATATTTTGATTTAAATTTAATTATAAAATATGTAAATATTAATATAAAAATAAGTTTTTAATATTATGAACATTGATTTGTACTTAAATGGGTCAACCATGCCAAATTCGACTCTGAGCTTAGAATTCAAAATTTTTTTGGGCCGCAGCTAGGCCTATAAAATCGAACTAAGATTTTTTAGGCCAAATTCAGACCTGGACTTAAAATTCAAAATTACGTAAAAGTAATTATATTTAACATAAAATAAAAAATGATGTAAAATATACTCAAATCAGAACCTGATCTGAATAGACACCCCAAACCTGAATAGACTTAAACTCGAAGTGGCCCAAACCCGAATAGACCTGAACTCGAATTAACCTGAATCCAAAAAAACCCGAACCTGAAAACCCGAACTCGAAATGGCCTGACCCAAACTCGCTCGAACCTGCCCAATTGCCATCTCTGCATTTCACACATTTCACATTAATTTCAGCTAATGCTGACGTGGGAGACAGAGAACAAAGCTCCCAATTCCTCTTTTCCAAGTATTAAAAAATGTGTTTGACTATAGATATTGATTAAATATTATTTAATTATTATTTAAAAAATTTTTATTTAATTCATTATTTTTGATAAATTTAAAAAACAAATTAGTAATTAATTTTTTCTTAAATATAACTTTAGTCGGTGTCTAATAACACCTTTTAACATTTGTCTATTTAATTAATAATGAAATGCAAGCTTGGGTTATGACTTTTTAATCATGAGTGTTGACATCTCACTTTGTTCGGATCAGTTTTTGGCATCTTAGGAGTTAGGTAAAAGATGATAAAATCAAAAAATAAAAATAAAAACTGGGAAACAACTGTGGGCACCGTGTCGCCAGGCACTATTAGGCGACATGACGCCAAGCGAAAAACTTTTTTTAGGAAGGTCTAAGGGCCTATGCTGTATTAAAGAAAATGTAAAAATGAGGCATCCAAGGCCACTTTTCATAGTGTCACCAAGGTTATTCAAATGAGTAAACAAATCAATTTCCCATTGTTTATGACCAAGTTAAGGTAAATAGGGAAGCCACAGGTACATACAAGTTATATTGGGGCGCAAGTATTGATACGAGGTCTTTACGATGCGAAAAACTTGAATTTTCACATTTAGTATCGATAAAGAGGGTTTGGTATCGATAGCCAAGGTGTGGTATCAATACCTGGCATGTTTCTTCGATACAGACTTGGGAGTAGCTAAAGCTGTGATTTTTGGCAAAATGTATCGATATGCAAGCATAAGTATCGATATAAATCCATAGAGTATCAATACTGGCCTCTAAGTCTCGAGACTTGAAACATTTTTTGATTTTTGTATTGATACACAACTCATTGTATCGATACTCAGGAGTAAAAAGTACCTTGTGTATCGATACAACATGTTTTGTATCTCGATACACTAAGACATTTTTGCCTAGTTTGAACCATTTTTCAACCTTTGAAAACCCGAATTGAACATGTTTTTGCATCAAGGATCCATCATAAAATATTGCAATCCTCAACTATGGGTTCATTAACAGATTTTAACAAATATTTGGAGTCCAAACAATTAATGACAAAGGTCACTTTCATAAGATATATGGGTGTAAGAGGGTGTGGCAGACATCTCTCCTGCTGCAGGCTTTCACAGCCTTTCTACCTCCTTGCTCAAGCATGGTAGAACCAATAAGAAGAAAGTCAACTGAGCATGGTAGCTGGAAGTGTCCCTTGGTGCAGAAGAAAAAAAATAAAAAATGCCCTTTGCATTGTCTTCTAAAAGGAAGGGTTGAACAAAAAAAAAAAACTAACTACTACCAGCTATCTCAAAAAAAAAATTTCATCCATTAAAAAAACTCTCTAGCAATCCCAGAAAACTTTCCATCTATTCCCACAAATCCTCCAACCACTTTAGCTTCAAAAACTCACCAAAACACTATTCCATTGCCTTTCACCCTCAACCAACCTCTATTCCCGTAGCTCCCTAAAACCACCACCATAACACCTTCAAAAACTCAACCTTTCACACACTTTCATCCTAAAAACACCCTATCAGCAACCACATTACCAGAAAGCTCCTTTCTTTCACCCCTTTCTTGCTAAATAATAGAAAAAAGAGGGATGGAATTGAGCTTAAAGTCACTGCTTTAAAAAAAAAGAGGAAACTTTAAGCTTTTGTTAATATTTTTTTTACCTTGTTCCATATATTTTCTGTTTTAATCATCCATTTCATTTTAGTGAGCCCTTGATGTTGCCATGACCCTCTTAATACTCCCATGCATCTTTGTTGCCTTGGTTGTGGTAGTCTTAGGATCTTAATGACCTTCTTGACACCTTGATGTTGTGGAATATATAAACTCACGATACTTTATTTTCATCATTACACAACCTCTGTTCATGCATCTTTTGCCATGTTTCTTCTATATTCACATAGCCATTACATATTTAAGTGGTCAACTTGACATGTCTTAGGTATGTTCAAACATTTTCTTGTGTTTTAAGGAGTCTCATGAAATAAAAATCCTGTCTTGACAACTCCGACATCCATCCTTTTGTTCAAACATGTTCATATCGTCTCCATGCACCTTATTTGCCCTCTACTTGCATTTGTGTCACACATTTTCATGTCAAAATTTCATCTTTAATGTTTGCATGTGTAATCCATGTTTATCTTTGTATGTGCTATATTTTGTTCATGATATCTCCATTAAAATGCTTGCTTGTCTCTTACAAACTAATTTTTAGAAAAACCCCCAAGTTAAGTTCATGTTACCTCCAATAGATGAAAAATAGCATGGACTTAATGCTTTTATTAAATTGGTCTTCCAATCTTAGGGGTAAATCAACATTTCAGCTCTGGATTTCATGCTGAAATACATTTATTTTTCAAAAAAGAAAATCCTTGTTAGTATTAAACCTTGATCTTGAGTCTCATGTTCACTTCGGTGACATGGTTAACGGGTTGTTCCATCATCCCAAACTAATCCGGGATTATGGAATGAACTTGTGAAGCCTGTGTTACTTTTTATCGCAGATATTCGGACGTCCTAGACCTGAGCCCATCTTCAAAAAGTAGAAATATCGAATAATCTCCCTGTTTTTGCTCTGTCTATAGTTTGGACTTGAAAAATCATTTTTCGAACCACAAAATATTTCCTTTAATTTTTGTAATATTTTTCCTTTAAAAAGCATCGAATTACCTTTGTAACGGTGCCTTATTTGCCCTCGGATCATCCTGGACGAGGTAGTTATGATTTTTTGAACCTTTGCTGTCTGAAACCTTTGGAATCAACATGTAACATTCTGTTTTGAGTCATTATGGCCCACCATTGATTTTTACGAAATTTCAAAATATTTTTCCCAGAAGGTTCACAAAATTCTCTTTCCAGAAAGGTATTATCCACGATCTAATGATCTTGGATAAGCTTAGAATGATTTTTCAAAATCCATCATGCCCTTTTAATTTTACATGCTGCCAGAGCTAAGACGAACTTGACTTCAAAAATTAATTCCGCCTAGAAAGTGATTTTATAGATTTTTGGAATATTTTTATATTAAACCTTGTCGAGTTACCTTTACAACGGTACCTCATTTACCCTCTAAAATCTTTGAATGTACCCGAACAAAATCCAATAAACAGAGACGACACGATACTATCCCCCATTTTCAACCTAATTTTTGAATCTCCTTTTATCGAGACGTTCGGATGTCTCGAAATGCACCCGTTTAGTCTCCCTCACAACACCAACCCCTTTTGACTTGGATCAAGGTTAAAATACAAAAAAAAAAGGATTTCATATTAAAATTTTCGCTAGTGGAGATACTCCAACTTCACAACTCAAAGGGGATACTCCAACCCTATTTTTTAATCAAAGTTTGAATTTTCTCCTTTTTCTTCAATGTTTTTCTAACTTTGGGGATACTCCAACCCCATTACTCTGAGAGGATACCCTAACCCCATTTGTTAAAAAAATAATAAAAATTATTTTATTTATTCCTAACCATTTCCATAACTCTCTTTTAGGGGACACTCCAACCCCACTTTTTCGAGGGGATACTCCAACCTCGCTTTTACCTTGAAAGCTTAAAATTTTCTCTTTATTGGATACCTCAAACTGTTTTGATAAAAATCATATTTGTTCTTCAAATTACCACTGAATCTAGACCAGTCTCTAAAATTATCACCCCAGTTATTCTTTAGTAATCAAAGGCAGTTATGAGATACATTTTGATCACCTCTCCGTTTTTTATGTTCTTTTGTTTGTGATTTGCTTATTTATGATATTATTGTATTTCTCATTTTTTGCCTTACTAACTTATTTCTTTTTAAAGTGTTATTGTGTATTCATATTTAAAATTCATTTTCCAATAAAATTTATGACGTGATGTTTCGTGTTTGTATCTCTCCAATGCCTAATACGAAACATCAATTTTTAAAATCCAATCTGGACATCATTTTAATAAAAAATCCCTATGTTCCTCACATCTCCGAGGTGCATAGGTGATCTAATTTTTCTTAATAAAAAACCCATGTTCACATTTTCCAAAACTTCATGCATTAAAGAGGATTATATCTAAATAGAGGCCATATAGAACCGATTTAACTGAGACCAAAGTAAGATATAGTTGGTAGGTATCGATTTCGGGCGTCATGGGGATGCTAGTCCTTCCTTGCATGCAACCAACTCTCGAGCCCAACCAATGAATCTTTGGACTTCGTAGACTTTGAAATCAGTGTTTCGAGTTTCGTAACTCATGATATTGTTTTCAATAGGCGTCTGATCTTGCCTAGCCAAAAATGATCAGTGGCGACTCTAAGTTTATGGGCACTTCGTGGTGGCCATTCGAGTCCAGTTGGATGAACGACTCGTCCAATGGTCCCTACCCCTTCATATTATCATGCCTAATCCAAATCCTAATCAAGGGATAGCTCAACGGCTCGACCACAACCAACCATCATTTATTTTTAAGTCGAGCTCGCTATGTCCTTTAGATTATCCGAAGTTTTAAAGGTCGAGCACATGGCGACAATGAGTTTGTAGAATGCATATTCAAAATATCCTCGAGATACATACGGATTCCATCGAATCAAATGTCATGAAATTTGTAATTTTTTTAACAGTAATTGCATTGTGGGATCAATTAGAATTAGATCATAGGTCTGGCAGGGCTGGGTTGCAATCAGAATTTTTTTAATTCTTTTACCCAAGTTTGACTTCGACCAGTTTTGAGCCGGCTAGTAAGCTTGTTTTACTGTTTAAAAAATTTAAAAAACTATTTTTATATCAATATTTATTTTTATAATTAAATTTAGATAAAAAATATTTTTACTAATTGACTAGTAATTTGGATAAGATGTAATTGATTAAAATGCATAAGGCACAATTAAAATGCAAGAGTAAATCCATATGTAATCCATAATCTTTTAGTAAGGTTTCATTTCATCCATAATCTTTAAAAGTTGTATTTATCATTTACAATCTTTATCGATATCTATTATCTTTACATTTTATTGATCCATAACTTTTAAAATAATATTTACTATCCATAACCTTTCAACAAATTTTATCATCCACCCATTTTTAGTTAAAACTTAAAAAATTTAACAAAATATCCATTTAGTTACATGACGAAGTTCATATACCAATTTTTATTAGCTTTATGTGAGTCAAATATTTCTTTATGTTTTTGAAACAAATTATATAACATGCATGTACTTTATATTTAATAAACTTAATTTTGTGAAAATCGAACTTATATTTTGACGACTTGATCGAAACTTAATTACCAATTTTTCGAAATCGATATTTGCAATTTGCAATCAATTTTTTTAATTATTAGAAGAAAAACAAATTTATTTTTTATTTTTCTCCCAAATCTTCTCCTTTTTTCAAACAAATATGAATTTTATTCCAAGATATATGTTATATATAGGTTATATGCATCATAAAAATATTTTTGAAAAATTTTTTTTACAAAAATATGATTTGATGCTTTTAAATTAATTTTTGAATTTAATTGTTCAACCTTTTAAAATTATTAAATCTTTTTTATTTTTTGTACAAAAATAATACAATAAAAAATTTGTTATTTTTTTCAAATACAAATACTTGACATACAAGATAATAACTTCTTTTTGGACCTTTACATATGTACGTTGTGTCATGTGACTTGACAATTAAGGCTTACTTAAATAGATGGATGAATGATAAAATTTTTTAAAAGATTGAGTATATTAGTATATTAAACTTTTAAAAGTTATGAATAAAAATAAAATATTAATCAAATGTCAAAGAAGGTAAGTGTAACTTTTGAAAGTAATAGATGAAAATGAAACTTTAATAAAGGTCATGGATGACCACTATAACTTTTACGTGTCATTGATGAAAATAAAACATGAATAAAATGTTATAGATTACCGATGAATTTTACTCTAAAATGCACAGAGATTAGTTGAACAAGTCTAAATCAAAATAAACCATGTGCAATTAATTTTCTCCTTCGCTCCAATTAAGGTCAAGCATCTAGTAAAAAAGTTCTCATTTTATCTTTTCTAATAATTAGTTTTAAATTTATTTTTCTTGAAAATTTTTATATTATTTATTTTTCCAATGAAAAATTCCTTTTTATATTTTTAATAATTATTTTTAAATTTATTTTTCTTAATTTTTAAATTATTTATTTTTAATTTGTTAGTATATCTTTTAATCTTTTAATTAAAAGTTGTTAAATTATTTACTTATTTAATATAATAAATAACTTTATATAATTATATAATAATTAGCTAATAAATTAAAATATTTCATTAATAAATAAAATTATATGTATTAAATATATAAAAAATAAATTTATAAATACATGCTACGAACAATGGGAAGCTTGATAAAATTTCTATATTTGCTAGTTAATCTAGCGAAACTGGAATAGATGTTTGCATGAGAAGGTCTACTACACTCATTCATCAATTTGTCACCAAGCAGATATTTCTGGCCTAGCAAAATAGACAAGGTTTGACGTGGATACAATATTTTGGCCTTGTCGATGGTGAGAGTGGTGAAAATTAATGTTGATGCTGGCTTTTGGTTGCAGGTAGGCTTGTCAATTTTGACCCAAACTCGAAAAATCTGACCAGTCAATTGAAGCCTACACCTGAACCCGATCTAACTCGATTTGATCAGAAAATGTCAACAACTTGAAATCGACCAACTTAAACTTGAAATGACCCGAATCCAAAATGATTCAAACCCAAAATGACTTGAATCTAAAATGACCCTAACAATTAATCCGAAATGATCCTAACTCAAATTAAGTATAATTTTATTTCAAAAATATTAAGTTCATAGAAATAATACTTATAACATAAATTATTAATTTATTTTATTTCATAACTTGTAATTATATTGTATTGTGACAAAGTAAGCAAATACCATTAGGTATGTATAATTTGATTATTTTCCTATTTTTATTCTCTTATCTTTATGTAAAATAATGCAATAATTATATATGTGCTTATTATAATAATTTTTAATATTTGATTAATTTAAGTGTCTTAAATTGTTATTGTGAAAGAAAAAAATCATTTCATTTGTTTTATTTATAACCCGAAAAAATATTGCTTTGTAAAACTTTATATAACCATCATTGTTTTATATATAATTTTTTACTTCTCACTTGAGTATGATAAGAAAAGCACATTCGTATTTATCATTTTCAAAGATCGAAGATGTTTTTATTTTTTTGGCTGGACTTGAATAAGGGAACTGAAAAAAATTCAAATCATGATCAATTGAAAATTCAAATATTCAACCAAGTGAATGTCTGAAAAAAAAACTCCTATGCTTTTGCAAGATGTTTGAAATCAACAGTTCAATTTGATAATCCTAGAAAATTCAATACTCAAATACACTAATATACTTTGCTATCTTTCTATTTATAGCAGAAAAAGTCTACAATAAAAGAAATAAGTTATAACCTGGTTGGTCAAATCAAAAATAGGACCACAATTTCATGTAAAATTTTTAAATATACTTTGCAAAAAAATTTTTTTAGCTAGCAAGTATTGAGGAGGTTCATTCTAAGAACATTTCTACTTCCATTGTTGCAACTCAAAATACCATATGATTTCAATAGCATATAAAACTACTCTTAATGAAAAGAAATAAAAACCATCTCTCATTGGCAAGGAAAAGCAGCAAGTGAAGAGGCATGACAAAAGACACTGCAAAAGATAAGATGAATAGAATAGCTTAATAGTTAGTATTCACCGCATCACATATGTAAAACATCTATTTTAAAATATGCTATAAAGGTAAAATAATATGCCACTTAATTCCTAATGTTGAAGTAAAAATCATATTAATAATTGACCTATAAAATTACGACTTCAATAAATGAAAGATAAAGCAAATTAAAAATATATTTAATGAAAATTAAACTCCTTCAAACCTTTTAATCAACACATTACAAAGTCCAAATTCCAAATTAAAAGCCTCCAAGAACAAAAAAATAAAATAAAAATTTAAAATTAGAAACAATTATAATAAACTGATAAAGAGAATAAAACACAAAGAAAAATTAAAAATTTTCAACTATTAATTAATGAAACATAATTTTATGTATGAAACAAAATTAAAGAATTTTGAAATTATATACATACATTTTAATTTTCCATCAATCCATAATCCACACTATTAGAAGCTTTTTTTAACGCTAAATTTGTCCTTGAATTCCTATTTATCTCTCCTCCGTAAGTCTTAAACTTTTCTTCACCATCTTCTAAATCTAATAATTAAAGAAGAAACAATTATCACCTAAAACAATCATTAGACATAAAAGGATCCATAACTGTTTTAATATAAAAATCATACTTTATATCCATATAACCAATTACGAGTAATTATCAAAACTTTAGCATTTTTAGATGAAAGAGAACTTTTTCATTTTCTTGAGACTCTACCACCTATACTAAATGTTGATTTTGAAGCAACAGTGGTGATAGGAATGCTCAAAATATCTCTTATCATCGTTGCAACTTAGGATATTGAAAATAATTATCTTTCCAATAACCAAGAATATCAAATGGCCTTGTAATGAGCTCATGTTTGCGCTCACTCAAATAGAGCTCCAATTGTGACTTACCTGAGCTTGAAATAGATTCATCAGAATCATAACTTTGAAATTCCTATAGAAACAAGAGAAAGGCTAACACAATATTTAATCTAAATCCAATTAATTATTCCATAAATCATTTAATTAAGGAAATATAAAATTCTAATAAAATAAAAACAACATTCATTTTAAGGTTTTTAGGAAATTCTCTTGTACTAGATTGCTCATAACTAAGAACCTCACTTGAATTCGAAGCTCTTAATTTTTTATATTCCTTAAATAGTATTTTGAGTTGGTCAAGAATACTTTTTGTCTTTGCTTCAAAATTAGGATCAAACTTTTTCAAATAAAATCTTATGAATTTTAACTTGAAGCGTGGATCTATTATGACTACAAAACCTAAAACTAGACAATATTCATCCCAATACTTGTCAAACTTCTATTTCATTGCTTGAGCCATGTTTCAAAAAAGAACTATTTGGACTTTCAATTTCCTTCATAAGATTAGATTCAATCTTACACACATGATCAAAAAACAAGTTGGTAGTGGAATAATTTGCTCTAGAAAATAAAGTAGTAATCCCATAAAAAGGCTTCAGAAACCCAAAAATTTGTTTAATCTTATGCAACTCTTCTCTTATTGGGAGATCCTCAAGCCCATATAGTGCATCTCCATTGCCAAGTATTGAAAAGCATTATAGTTATAAAAAAACCTCTCTAGCATCAAATATGTTGAATTCTATCTAGTAGACAAATCATACTATAATCTTTTTGAATAATCCAAATTAACTTTATTTACACATTGTTTAAACTTCATCATTCTTGACTCCGACTCCATAACATATCTGCCATTATTTCTCACCTTTTTCGAAGTTTTACCAAGCACTTTTAAACCTTCTTGAACAACAAGACTTAAAATATGAGCACAACATCAAATATGGAAAAATGCACTATCAGACAATAAAGCATCTTGTTGAACTTTGTTTCATAACAAAGTTTGCATGTTATCTATATTCCATGCATTGTCAAAAGTAACGCTAAAAATTTCTTCTCAATGCCTCAATCTCTCAATAAAGAATGAACATTATTACACAAAAGATTTGCCTTGTGTGGAGGTGGAACATGACAAAAATTTAAAGTCTTACTTTGCAACTTCCAATTTTCATCCATATAGTGAACAGTAAGGCAAATAAAACCTCTATCTGAGCAGGATGTCTGTAAGTCGCTTATCAAACAAATTCTACCGAAAATCTTCTCCAAAGTAGACTTAAGTTTTTGTTTCATTTTATTATGCAATTTCAAGCAGTCAACTTTAATAGTATTCCTACTAACATGCTTGACGCTATTATTTAGTAAAGCATGGACCTAGTTCCTTTATCTTTAACCTATTAAATGGATAGCTATGTTTGATGATAGCTATAGGAAGTGCTTCAAGATAAGCTTTTTTATTGACATTTTTGCTGTCAGGTTTCTTATTATTATCATGATATGTAGAACATCTTAACATATGATGCTTAAGATTAGAAGTACCTAATGTAGATTTTCCATCATATGATTTCCCATAATGCTTGCATACGACTCTTAGTCATTTCCTTAGAGATTGAGACTCAACGAGATTGAACTGAAGCTAAACCTCACTGTGCCTTTGTGACGCTTCAAGCTTAGGAACTTGACTTTGAATTTTAGGGCTATAACTACTAAAATCCACATTCATCGAGTCTATTTCCATCTTATAATCTACAAACATTAAAATTAAACAAGCATAAATAGTTTATAAAATCAAAGTCAAAAGAACGGCATACATGATTAGAGCTTAAAGTTAATTCAATGTTTTAATAATATATAACAGATAACAAGCACTAAGCATTTGATGTTCATTTTACTTCATCAAGCTTTAAAATGAAAGAGATATTGGATAGTGGCAGCCCAAAAAAAAGACTTAAAAGTTCTAAGTGACTTGATCTCATAAAAGGAAATGACCATATGAAAATACACATTACCTTTTTTTATCTTTTATTCTCAATATGTGGTAAAATCAATCTTCTTGAAATTCCGAATTCATGTTAGTATTTACATATTAATACACATACATGTGTAAAGATGCCATATATAGTTCTAACAAACAATGTTTGGAATTTTTCTAAGAAAGAAGCCATGAAGAAATTTATGCTAGCTGGCCAACAAAGATAGTATTGATATTGATATTATCAATATTTTCCAGAAAAAAATAATTCCCCATGTACTAGCTAAGTTAATATTTAGTCAAAAACTAGTGTTGGGTGTTGCTATGGAGTGCTTTAAAGTACTTCTATATTTAATAAATATATTATTTATAATGATAACATTATATTAACTGCTATAACTAATAATTTTATTTATAATTTTTAATAGTAAAATTGATGATTTATAGTAATTTTTATGGTCACTTGACTCATCAAGTGTTGAAAAGGAAAGAAATTTTAGATGTTATAAAATGCCTTTTAAAACATTTTTAAAGTTTGAATTTCATATAATCGAAGATAAACTTTAAATCTTGATCTCCCAATCTTGATTCCAACATTTTTCCAAAAGTCCCTATCAATCTATTATACATTGTGGTGAGCCAATCCATTCGATTTACCCTTCCCTAATTTTTTTTATTCCCCTATATTTTTTATAAAAATGAGAATTTTTTAATAAAAATGTACGATAATCGAGACATTGAAAAACTAAAACATGTCTTTACTAACCAAACTTTTGGTGGAAACCTAAAAGAAACTTAAAAAATTATTTTCCTCTTGCATATTTTCAATTAATTTAATAATATTATAGCTTTCCTTCTTTTTAATCGAATTTATATTTAATCATGTATAAATAATACATGAATTTATAATATTATCAATAATGATAATAACATTTCACTAAAAATAAAGTTACCAAATAAAGCCTAAAACCAACCAAAAGGATGGTCTTTCATTTCATGCACAAATTTCATCAAAATGAGAGACAAACAAGCCAAGCTGCATAAAATTTTGAAAGACTCAGAGACCAAGTTTATGAAAAGCAAAGACATGGATATAAAAAGGAGTTAGCTTGCATTTCATGCCATCAAACTTAGCCTTAAAGCATGTGACTCCAATAGTGTCAGTGTCAACCCACCTTAACCGATGTCTTTATCGGCATGTGAACCAAAAGGGAGTTTTAAAGTGTTATAGTTCTAACCCTAAAGGTCATGGGTTAACTTTCAGATTTGGAAATTTTCCTTGCAAAAAAGAACATATTCCAAATTTCTAATCTTACCTCAGATTTAAGGATTGGATGAAGCAATAATAGCAAAGGAAGAGGTGAGTAGCTTATGATTTAGATAGAGGTCAAAGGTGACAGCAACTTATGGTTTGAAGACTAGAGGCAGAGACGAGCATGTAGCAATTTGAATTTTGAGTTTTCAGCATCGAGCAACTTTTTAACTTATGAGTGTTTCTATTTTTTATTTTTTATTGATTTTTTTAAGTTTAATAGGGTCGAAAATTGGGTATGGATAGTGGGTTAATGTGTTAACTTTTATTGGCTTATTAGATCTTGGGTTAGTTTGGTTAAAATTTTATTAGGCGAAAACCATATTTTAGCCATAATAAGATTTTTTATTTTATTGCCTTTTAGATGATAATACTTACTTGCAAAAAAAATTGTTGGTGATATTTACTAAATAAATAGATAACACAATTTCGATAGTGATATTTACTAAAAAAATTGTTAAATGATAATAATTATTCAAGTAAAATTGATACTTGAATTTGAAAAATAATCCAATTATGCAAAACTCCAAAAATCGAGTTAGAAATACTTGAATTTATATATATATTTAAAATATGTTTATTTTTATATTTTAATAAAATTTTAATTAAATTTGACTTGAGTAAATAATTTATTTAAATTTGATCTGATTTGATTTTAAAATTGATGAAGTAATACAAATGATCTGAACTTGTATAAATCGAGTGTCAAACTTGATTGACCTAAACTCAAAATGGCCAAACTGGAAGAATTCAGCTGTTCAACTTGATTAACTTAAATCCAAACCTAAAATGACTCAAACTCGATTTAACTCGAGTGTTGTACTTGATTAACCCGAATCCAGAATGATCCAAACCTGATTAACTCGAGCATTAAACTCGATTGACTCAAACCTAAAAGACCTAAAATCAAAATAACCTGAACTCAAAATGATTTGAACCGAGAATGACCCAAAACTGAAATGACCTAACTAAAATTGACATGAAAATTTTAAAACCCAAAATGACATGGCTCAAAACAACCCGACTCGCCTAAATAATAGGTCTAGTTGCAGGGTATGATGGCTTCCTTAGTTATCGTGGTGGCAAGGGACGGGATCACAGAGGAAGGGTTTGTTTCAAAAATAGGGTGGATGAAAAGTTCTTTTTCATCCTAAGTCTTAACTATTTTGTTTGGAATTCAGTTGGAATTGCAATTGCAAACACATAATGGATGCTATGTTGATAAATTTCTGTAAATATCGATGTCGAGCAACATTGCACTGATGAGAGTCAAAATTGCAAAATGACCATAACATCGTGTTATGATAAGACAACTTTATTGTCCTTGGGAAATGGGTCTTATTCTAGATTTAGAGTGATATTGGCTTATGGTGGTTAAGGAGTATTGTCCAAACTAGATTATACTTATTAGGAAGGTGGTATATTATCAATGCCATATCATAGATTTGGCATTAAAGTGCACTCTTTATGGTTTTGTTTATGTGAGAAAAGGAACACAGGTTAGCTAGGAGAACAAAGATTGTGGTATGGGTTTTTTTGGACCATTATATAATTCTCATGCTATTTCTTAGTTATAATAAATTTTCCCAATTTCTATATTAAAAAATAAATAGATGTTTTATTTATTTAGTTTCTGGACAGAGAGATAACTTCAGCTGGTTTGGTTTTGAAGTGATAATAGTTCAAGTTGAAGTTTTAATTTGTTGGGAAAATTTGTCTCAAATTTTAGGGTTTCAATCTACTGTTATAAAATTGAACTACCCTAGAAAAAACTGGTTAATGGAAAGAAACAATAGACATATGTGTTCTTATTTAAGATTTTGGCTCATTTAATAGTTCATATAGTATATTATTATTAATATTTATATAACATCCATTAACAAACAAACACAATATATATATATATATATAGATTAGAACACTTAAATATAATCCATATAAATTAAATTGGCAGAATTAAGTAACAAACTTACAAGATCATTTGGAGTAGAAGTTGTTTGATTCACTAATCAAGAACAAAATCATGTAATGGAAATTAATCAATATTCACAGCACTAAATTCCTTTATCTTTGTAGAGAGTCTTGAGTATTGTGTTTATTAATTTTCAAAGACATTTACTTCTTTTCTCTATCTCTGAGTATTAGATTTCAAGCCTTTTTATATGGCTGAATAAACCACCTTTCTTTATTTCACAGGAAGTTTTATTTTTTATTCAATTACTTTCTACTATCTGCCTTACAATTTAACACTTTTATGTTTTTCCTTTGGAGTTTTAACATCCCAAATGAAATTAATGCTGGATGGTGCCCATTATAGCGTCGTTTCCAACATCCCCTTACTCTCACATAATGGGCACAATACTCTCAAGAGACAGATATCTCTTTTCTTTACAAAGTTCATATAGGAAACTAGGTCGTGCAACCAACATACTCCATGATCTTTGTAGACACCCCATTTTGTCTGGGCCAACATCTAAGGCATTAAATGCCATTATTCAAGGTCATTGAGGCCATTTTACTAAGCGCGGATCAATCTTCCACCATTTCTAGCAAAGATAAGGTGCTTGAGGAGCTAAAGGTATGTAAAGTCCACATTTTTACTTGATTTTATTGATACAGTGGTTGCCACATTACCAAATACAAAAACCTAGAGTAATATCAATACAAAACGGTTATGTATTGATACATTGGCTTAATGTATCTATACATAACAATACTGAAATCATGATTTTAGACCAAAATTTATTGATACATAAGTGAATGTATCAATACACAGGTAAATGTATTGATACATTCTCCTTATGTATTGATGCATCCAGCCAAAAAATGGCCTATGTATCGATACACATAAGTAATTCTGCTTGATTTGATTCCATTTTCTCCCTTGTGTGACATTGCATTAAAACTTAAATTTAGCCATGATTTTGCTTCGAAAATCATCCTTGGCTATCTTTTCTTGCTAATAGATAGCAAAAGTAAGGAAAAAATGAGCTAAAAGTGTAAAAAGTTTTTTGCTTGACAACAAAGGTAAGGTTTTGGAGCTCATTGGTATACTTTCTATCTCTTCATCCATCATCTCATCTTAGTAAGCCATTTTTATGAAAACCATGACCTTATTTTAGTATATCCATGCATTACTGTGGCTTTGGTTGTTGTAGTATTAGGATTTTTTATTCTTTTATGGCCTCTTGATATGATTCTCTCATGAATGACCATGTCTATATGCTTTTATTGTCTTAAAATCATGCTTTGATGTTTCTAAAAATTCTAGCATGTTTTTTCTTGTCTAAATGTGCCCATATCATTTTCCATGAGGTCATTTATGAAGCTAATATGTCCATGCATCTTCGAGTTCATCTTCTTGCATTCTTATCACCGTTTGCATGTCTAAATGTCGTACTAGTTTGATTAAGCATGTTCTATGAGTTCATTATCATGAATATCACATTTTATTTCACAATATGTTTGTCAAAATGTTTGCTTGATACTTGTCAAAATCTATTTTTAGAAAACCCTCAAGTCGATCTTTCCTTAAATGAATGAGGATTAATATGGATTTAATGTTTTCTGTCAATTGGTCTTCCAATCTTGGAAAAAAAATCAAGCTCTTCATGTTTGGACAAATATTCTATTTTTCAAAAACCAAATGTGCCTTTCAATTTTTCTTAAGTTATTATGCCTAAATCTCGTGTCAGTTGTTTTTAACTTGTGACATGGTTAACAGACTGTTTCATCATCCCAAACTACTCTGGATCTTGCAAATGAGATTGTAAAGCTATTGTTACTAACCCTTTTTTTTGTCACAAACATTCAAAGGTCTAGGAATCGAGTCTAGCTATAGGAAACCCAAAATTAAAATTTTCCCTATTTAGCATTGGCAGCACTGTAACCTTGATTTTAAAAATCATTTTCAAACCTTAGACCATTTTTCTATAATTTTCTAGCATTTTTATCTTAAAAGCATTAAATTACCTTTCCAATGATATCTTGTTTGCCCTTGGAACATTTCGAATAAGAAAGTTATGAATTTTTTAGCCTTTATTGTTTGGAACCCCTGGAATCAATTATTTACATTTCATTTGGGTAGTTTCAGCACACCAGACGTTTTTTTTTAATTTTTGAAATATTTTCCTAAAAATATCATGAATTCTCTTTTACAAAGGTATCATTTGTAATTTAAAAATTCTAAGTGAGTCAGGAATGATTTTTCAAAGTTTGCTACACCCTTTCCCTTACACATGCTATCAGTGTTGAAGTAGACCTAACCTCTAAACTTATTTTCTTTTAGAAAATGGGTTTTCCAAGATTTTTGAGAATATTTTTATATTAATCCTAACTATGTTATCTTTTTAAATGTACCTTATTTGTCCTTTAGAACCTTCAGATGAGTCTCAGATAAAATCAAAAATAAGGATAACGTGATGTTATCCCTTAAATTAATTGATTTCCAAAATTCTCACTCTAAGGCATTCGAATGCCTTTAAATAAGCCAATCAACCTTGTCGAGTCAAAAAAATGTGTTAACCTCTTAGGCTTGGATCTAAGGTAGAAGCATTTTCTTTTTCAAAATTTATCATTATTATTTTCGTCAATTCTTTTTTTAAATAAAAAATCATTGATTTTGTCAAGATACATAAAAAATGTTGTTTTGTCAAGAAATCATCAAACCCTTGTTAATTTAAATCTATTAATCTCAAGTTTTCAAAAATCATCAAAAATTGAATTTTTTCTTTCTTGAACTATTTCAAAATTTTCAAATTCTAAACCTGTGTTTCACACATTAGTCAACTGATGAATCTAAATGCATATCAAATTGTTAACTAGGTTATTTTAGATAACCGATGATAATTACGAGATACATTTCAATCGACCATTCTCTTTTCATTTTTTTTGTGATTTAGTTTATGTAATAAGTATCTTATTTTTACTTATGCCTTACAAACGTGTTTTCTTTGTGGTGTCCATTTTGCTCATACATTAAGTCGTGCGCACTTTCTGCTCTGCAAGATTCTAAGGGCACGTTGTGATAGCTTGGTGACTTCATTGGGGACCAATCTTAAGAGTTAGGCTTACAACTAGCTGTGTCTTGTTATTTAACTAGGTTATTCTAGATAACAAATGACAATTATGAGATACATCTCAATCGACTCTTCTCTTTTCCTTTTTTTTGTGTGATTTATTTTATATAACTTGTCCTTGGTTACCTTGGTTTTAAGTCTTTATTTAACTATAATCCTCTTAAATTTTGGTCTACTAATCTTTAACTTATGATTTTTGTCTTATGATTGCCAGGGATTGCCTTGTTCTCAAATAAATGTAGATGTGATAAGTGGTAATAAAATAGGGTAAACAAAAAGTTCGATTGTTTCCCTGACACACGCTATGCACTTGCATTTTCATTAGGTTCTCACCAAACCAAATGGTGAGAGATAAAAAGAAATGATCTGCTTGTTTTCGTGAGTAACCCTCCGCCTAGGCATAGTAAAAACTTCGAGGGTGTAAATTACCTATGCCTCTTATGAATAATCCTCTACATTTGCATAGGGAAATACATCCACTAGATCGAACAAGTTCTGCCAGGCCTATGATAGGCCTAGGATCAGGGTGCCTTGATCGTCCTTCTTGGATGGAAGAGTGATTCAAATACTAATTTAGTTGTCAACTCAAACCCCATATAGTGAGCCCTATGAGCTAAACTATGTCAAACCATACCCAATCACTACTAGAATAACATGAAGAATAAGTACACTTAGGGAAGCACTTCTCACCTTTACTTCAGTGTACTATAGTTGCATAGGCGATAATGAACAGACATTGTCACCCGCCTTTGTCATTTTATGTCTTACGAGACATCATACGTCTTATTTCTTTGTTGAGGCATGCAGCTATGGTATTCAATTGATGGCTAACCTTCGTCAATAAGTGGGTGATGACAAATGAATCTTGCCACTTGCAATTTTGTTTAAGGATCCATATTACCTTAAAGAGAGTCATATTAACCAGAATAAGTCATATTAACCAGAATAAGTCATAATGTTGCCTAAATAATGGCTTACTTATACTAGCTTTAGATCATGCTGAATGAAAGTCACCATCCAGCTAATCAGTTTTGCCCTTAAGAGGTATTGTATCACCTTAATAAAGGTAAAACTCTACTTTGATAGGCTATCATGTTGTCCACATGTACTTGTTATAATACTTGTAATTGCCATGTTTGCCCTTAAGGTAATTTCTATAATTTGTTTTGTTTCTATTCTTTTTATTAATTATTTTGTCTATTTTATTTTGTATTGTAACTAATTTATTCTCTTCTTTTAATTTTTATATGCATCATATCATCATATTCATCTTTAGAGGATAATTGGTTAAAGGTTTAAAGTTTAACATAAGGTATCTATCATGAAGCAACAGCAAGCTTTGATTTTTCAATCTTTCAAGAAAGTTAAAAAATAGTCAAAGGGTTGACAACATGAAGAAGGGGACATTTTTAAGCTCGATTATGTCTTGACAATGCATGAAAGGTTAAGATAGGGTATCATCAAAATGACTAGAAAGATCTTAAGCATCTCTAAGCAGTCAAAGTAGCATCGAGTGGGAGTTGTTCACGAAAATATATGAGGACAACCTTCTTGCTTTAAGTTTGAATGAATTTCAATCTATTGCAAGCAGTTGTGCGATTCTAGAATCCAACATATCGGTGCTTCACCTTTAACTGGGAAGGCTTGGTTATACTGTTGATGAGTACACTGCATTGCTCAACATCGAGAGGGCTTATACTATAAAGCATTACAAGCTCCATTTGTTAAGAACAGATTCATATAGATCTTCAGAGCCCCAAAGTCATGGGTCAACAATCATGTCAAGATAAAAAGGAGTAGCGAGTGCATTTTTTAGGCCAGTCTGAAAGAGACAATGATAAGGCTTACCAGTCCAGAGAAAATTCAAGACATCTTTGCTTTGGCAATATATGGGCTGGTCATATTCTTAAAAGCTTTGGGCTATATGGAGGCTGCAGTAGTAGATTTCTTCTTTAGATTATGTTGTAATATCAACCCTGCACCCACTATAATTGCTGAGACCATTTGCGCCCTCAATTTTTGTAAGGAAATAAGGATAGGTCGATTCATTAGATATGCTCCACTTCTTCATATTTGGCTTATCAAACATTTATGGGTTGAAGTGAAAAAGATGTTTCACAATTTCTTTCTTGATTTCAGTCCTCTCTCCAAGGTCCTTGAAAGGGCCTTAAGACCAGTTCAAAAAATAGTAGGTTAAGAAGTTTTGAAATCTAAAGCAAAAAAGGTTACATGGAAAGCCTCATGGATCTTCCTGCAGTAAATTATATTCAAGTGTAGAGATCACAGTTATGTACCACTTATAGGATTATAGGGAAGCATAAGCTATGCACCTCTCCTTGTTCTATGATAGTTTCAAATTTGGCAATTCATTTCATTCGTTTAAAACCTTGAACACTAGGACTTTGACTATGGTGAAGCCAAATACAAGGCAAAAGTTTAGTTAGTGTTCCACGCTCGGAGGCAAGCCCATTGCATAAGAGTTATTAGAAAGGAAGCGACATGACTCTAGGGTATGAAGAGTGGCTGATTCATTGTGTCAATGATACCTTGTCGTTATCCAATAATAAGTTAGATTAAATTCTGATTGGCTAGTTTCCTTTTGAGATTGAGCTTTTTAGATGAGAGTTTACATAGGAAAGGTGGCCTTCACTACAGAAATTGCCAACTAAGGGATGAAACAAGTCAGGCACAGGTGGACATCAACATTTGAGATGAAGAAATGAACAAAGTTGTCAAAGAAAAAGATCATGCCAAAAAATATCTCAAATGTTTGAAAAAGGATTATATGGCATTCCAAAAGGGAAAAAATTCAAAGGTATTGGTAAGTCACCAATCAAATGGACAGTTGAGCTTGTTGCCCTAAAAAAGGAACTTAAATGTTGGAAAAAAGAGGTTAAGGTAAATAAGGTAAAGCTCATTAGGGCTAGTGCCATTATGTTAGGCCATCAAAGGAGGAACGAATGCTTAAAAGCTTGGGTATACAACTTGAGGGCAGATAGGGTCGAGAATGAAACTTAGACACTCAAGATTCAGGATTTGGAGCATTCCCTCCAAACTCGCCAAAATTGTATCGATGAGTTGATAAGAGCCTTCAAGCAATGAGAACAAGAATGGTAACAGATGTTTGATCAAGCATGTCTAAATCATTAGGAGCTACATCTAGTCTCACCAAGCAAATTCAACAGGCCCAAATAGAAGTGGATGACATGGTTGACCTAGCCCAATTTTTTAGGTGTATCACTTAAAGACCATGAGCAAGAGTTGCTAAATTTCTTGGAATACATGATTAAGTAATATAATCATGTCAAATACTCTTAGATATAATCAATTGTAATTAAACTATGCTTATGTTTTATGAAAGATGCTATTTATGAAGCTACCCTATAAGCTAATTATCTTTCATGCATTTGCGTAACTAACTTAATTATTTTATCGCATTATTCATTTATCCATGTAATAATCACATTTTTTGTCATGACTCCATGCTCATTATCATCTCATCATCAATAATTAATAAACATGTCATAAAGTCTAATATAAGATTTATCATAAAAGTGCAATAGTTCTGAAATCGGACAGAGAACATAAAATCGATCATTCCAACTAGATAATATTTGTTATCGCAAAAAGATCATGGAGAACGATGATCAGGCATGTATCAAATGATCTGAGCTAATTTACAAAGAGCCACAATAGCAAATGCTCCATCAGTAGATCGGATGCAAGCTCAAATCATGAAATTTATAGAGCTAATGACCTTTTTCGAGAAAAATAAGGGATAAGCCAGTGCCGTAGACGTGGAAAAGAAACTAGTCAACTTGAAAAACCACCCCGCTAGTAGTACTGAAGCTACCTAAGAAAAAGCTCACCACGAGCATCAACCTAATACAATGTTAGCCCCACTAGTACCACTAGTAATATACTTAAACCCTATGGCGACAAATCAGTTTATCCTTAGGTTTCAAGGAGCAAATATGAGAGCCTTTCCAGTTGATTCCATAGCACTTAATCATGATGAGCAATAAAAAGTGAATGGCCTAAAATCTGCAACGTCCACCAATGACACAGGTAAATACTAGTTTTTTGAGAAATGCCTGCCATCGAGGGGTATGATAAATTTAGAGCTATTGATGCTAAATCTTTGTCTTTGGTGTCTAATCTTATCATTCCCCTAAAGCTTAAGACATCGTATTTTGAAAAATTCAATGGAACCATTGATCCTGCTGTACAAATTCAAATGTGAATTCGAAAAATGGCTAGATATGAGAAGAACGAGAAGCTTGTTATACACTGCTTTTAGGATAGCCTGATTGAGGCAGCTGCTTAGTGGTATATTGAGCTTGACAGTGCTAGAATCTTAGCTAAAGCTTTTTCGAATCAATATCAACATGTGTTAGATTAGGCTCCCAAATGATTCTCCCTAATACACTTGGAAAGGAAATGGAACCATCGACCTGCTGTGCAAATTCAAATATACCTTAAGAAAATGATCAGATATGAGAAGAACGAGAAGCTTCTTATACATTGCTTTTAGGATAGCTTGACCAAGGTAGCCGCTTAATGTATATTGAGTTGGACAGTGCCAGTATCAATCATAGGCTAACTTGGCTAAAGCCTTTTCGAATCAATATCAGCTTGTGTTAGATTGGGCTTTGAACAATTATCTCTAATGAACTTGGAAAAAGAGGTTAATAAAAGTTTTAGAAAGTATGCCCAGCACTAAAGAGAAAAGACGACCTTGTTTCATCCCTTTTTGACTAAAAAAGAAATAACTATGACATTCATTAATATCCTACACAGCCTATATTATGACAATTTTGTAGGGAATGCCAGTAAAAAGTTCATTGACCTAGTTTTGTCCAGTGAAATGATTAACGCAATAATCAAGAGTGGCAGAATGTTAGCAAGTAAATCTTTCAAATTATGTAAAAAGCTGGCCACCAATAAAAAGAAGGAAAATTAAGCGAATACTATAAGCTATGCCAATATGTCCTAGCCAAATTAGTATTAGATGCCTAATCCATACGCCTTATTAAAATTTGATCATGATACCCCATATTCCTTAAATAGTATATGCTGCAACCTATAATGCATTCATTTATTATCTTACCAATCCTCCATAGAACAATTAACCTCTTACAAACTAAAATGCCAACACCCTTGTCAATAATGCTCAAAACATCCAAGGGGTAAACCATTGGAGATAACAATTTGACCCTATTTCCATGACCTATAGGGAGGTCTACCAAATACTACTCTAAGGACACTTATTCACTCCCATTTATGTTCTAAAAAATAAACCCTTACACCCTAAATTGTATAATGCCAATGCCTACTATGACTACCACGCTGAGGTGGCAAGGTATGACTACCTGTCTTTCAAGCGAAGGGTATAGAGCCTTATTTACTCAAAGGTTTTACAACTCGAACAAATCAGGGACCTAATGTCGCTTCAAATCATTTGCCAATCATGTTGAATCGATTGTGAACCTGATCGATGTCAATGATAATTGAGAAGTCAAGTAGAGCATAGAAGAAGCCAAAACATCAATAAACCTAGTTTGGCAAATTTTAGTAAGGAAAAATGATAAATGGGGTTGAAAAGTTAGGAGATGAGTAAAGCTGATTATTTTAAGTTCCATATCATTTATAGTCACACTCTCCAAATGTGTAAAAAGTTTCATGCAACAATTCAAAGTATGATGAATAAAGGTAGAATCGAGTTTTATGATAAGAAACAAGCACATCCTACCGAGTTAATGAATGTGGTTAGCGAGGGAACGACACAACCTTAATACAAGATAGGTTGACCTTTTACCATTTATACTAGATAATCAAACTTTGGGGTAAGTTTTTTGGCATTTATGCTAAAGAAAATCATAGAGACCCTAACTCTTTTCTCATACAAGAATGACAGGGTCATCATTTGGAAATTTAAAAGTCAAGCTATGGTGATCGAAGAGCTCACTCAGTTAACTGCTACCGCGAACATATCCAGAGTTAGTCATTTAACTTGTAGTGGTAGATGCTATGTTCCCTTAGCTTAAGCAAGTTAAAAAAATGACACCACCTTAGTAGTTAATACACTTTAAGTCAGGACGAAAGACTTTGAATCCAAACAAATCAAAGAGGTAGTGGATGAAAAGTAAGCTACTGAATTCCTGAAGTTTATTAAGCATAGCTATACAATATTATCGACTAACTAGACAAGCGACCAGCTAAAATTTCTATGCTATCCTTGCTTTTTAATTCTAAGGTTCACCGAAATGTTCCACTTAAGCTGTTGAGTGAGGTGTATGTGCTATTTAATATTTCAATAGACAAGTTGGGTCATTTTGTGAACAATATCATTGTAGATATTTACATATTGTTCACTGAAGATGAGATTTTGTTTGATGTTAGGAGTAACTATGAGGCCTTACATATCACCATGCATTGCAAAGGCCATATTCTATCTAAGGTCCTCATAAATAATAGGTTTGCTTTGAATATCATGCCCTTGGCAACCTTAAACAAGCTTCCTATTAATGCTTACTTCATCAGGCACAACCATATGGTAGTGCAAGTTTTTAATGGGATTTGTCATGGAGTCATTATGAATATCACCATCCTACTCTAGATAGGCCCATGCACTTAAAAAGGTGATTTTTAAATTAAGGACATTGCTCCTTCAAACAGTTGCTTATTAAGGAGGCTATGGATACATGTAGCTAGGATATTGTAATCATCTTTATATCAAAAACTAAAGTTCATAATTGATAACAAGGTAGTCAGTATTGAAGCTGAAAAGGAGATGATAGCTATCGCTTCTACTGGTGCCACTTACATCAAGCCAGATAAGAATGCCCCTAAATCGTCCTTCCAATCATTTGAATTGTTAATGCCACATTCATAGATGAAGGCATACCGATACATAAGCCTCAGTTGCCAAAGAATACCTATATGGATTTGAAGTTGACTGTTGGGTTAGAAAAGGCTTTGTAAGCATCTGCAAGGCATAGTTAAAGCTTTAAGAGTTGTTAGCTAAATGGACAAGAAAGGGTTGAGATTCAAGCCCAATTCGCAATATCAAAAACAACAAGGCAAAAAAGCTAAAGATAAGGGGTTGGCCTATCTGTTGGCTCAAGAATTGGGATCTAGACTAATGGTATTCCCATTGATGCATGAGAATTTCCATTCGGAAGGATGCATGGATCTAATTTAGTTAAAAAAAAACTAAAGTCAATGATATCATGGTCATTCTAAATCGCGTATTCAACAACTTCCATGTCAATGCTGTCAGTGATTAATCAGGACCATCAAAGCCAGCCAATAGATCCATCCTAACTCACTAGAATTTGTTCTTGACAATGGGGTCGCATTATAAAACCCTATACCTTTTAAGTCTATTTTTGGGCAATATTAAGAACTAAAACTTACTTGCTTCTGCCTAAGATCTTGTAGGAATCCTACGTACAGACATCTTTTATCAAGTATTATCAATAAATGATTTTTTCATAATGTATTTCATCTCGTGTGTCTACTTTTATTCTTCATTTTTATCCAAACCCTTTGTCTATATATTTTTGTCTATATTATTTATTGCTTGCCCTTTTAGTTGCCTTGACAAAAATGACATGGATACTTTTATTGAACTCTAAGAGATTGATTTTGAGCTGTCTACATCAAGGAAGTTAATTGATGAAGATTCTAAGGAAAGTTCTATGTTATTGAACTTATTGAGATTAATTAAACATGAAGAAAAGTAGATCTTGCCCTATGAGGAGTCAAGTGAAGTCATAAATTTTGGAACTAAAAAAGATTAAAAACATATCAAGAATCGAAACTTTTATAAAACCCTCTACTAGAACCAAACTAATTAGCTTGCTCTTGACGTATTGAAATGTATTTGTCGAGTCATTTTAGGATATGCTTGAATTAGACACTGAGATTGTGGTTCATAAGAAAGTAAGCTAATCCAACAAAAACTAAGGGGGATGAAACTTTAAGGCAAAAGTCAAGAAACAATTCGAGTTAGGATTCTTTGAAGTAGCCAAATATCTAGAATGGGTTGCAAACATTATCCTAGTTTCTAAAAAAGATGGTAAAGTACAAATTTGCATCGATTATCGAGATCTAAACCTAGCTAGTCCAAAAGATAGCTTTCTATTACCAAATATCGAGACCTTGGTCGATAATATAGCTAAGAATTCCTTGTTCTTTTTCATGGACAGATTCTACAATTATAATCAAATTGAAATGGTACCCGAAGGCATGGAGAAAACTACCTTTGTGACCGTGTAGGGGACATTTTGCTACAAAGTCATGCCTTTTAAAACTAAGAAAGCTAGGGCAACTATCAAAAAGCCATGATGATGTTATTTAATGACCTAATGCATGAGGACATTAAAGTCTATGTGGATGACATGATTGCCAAATCAACAAGAGAAAATAAGCATTTGTGTAACCCTTGGAAGCTCTTTGAACAGTTAGATAAATTTCAACTACAGTTAAATCTTTCCAAATTTGGTGTCATATCGGGGAAGCTACTAGGCTTCATTATCAATGAAAAAGGGATCAAAGTTGACCCAAATAAGATCAAGGCCATTCAAAATTTGTTAGCAACTTAGATCCAAAATGAGGTGAAAAGTTTTTTGGGGAGACTAAACTATATCTCCATATTCATATCTCAACTCATCAACAAATGTGATATGATATTTTGACTTCTCTGTAAATAGAATTTTAAGGAATAGAATGAGGAATGTCAAGAAGCCTTCGACAAAGTCAAACACTCCTATCAAGACTAGTACCGCTAGTTCTCAGTCAACCTTTAATTATTTACTTAGCAGTCTTTAACAAGTTTATGGATTGTGTGCTTAGACAACACAATGAGTTGTGAAAAAAAGCAAGCTATCTACTACCTAAGCAAGAAGTTCACTAAGTGTAAAAATAACTATTTTTCAATGAAAAAATTATGTTACGCTCTGGCTTGGACAACTCAAAGACTCAAGTAATACATGTTATTCCATATCATGTGGCTAATGTGAGACTCGATCCTTTCAAGCATCTGTGTGAAGCCCCTACACTACCAAGAAGATTAGCTAGGTGGCAAGTTTTTCTCTTTGAATATGATATTGTCTATGTCAATCAAAAAGCCATTAAGGGTAGTGCAATAACTAACTTCTTGGTAAGTTAGGTGATAGGTGATTATGAACCATTGAACTTTGATTTCTCGATGAAGATCTGATGTGGATAATCGAATAAGAAGAGACCTCTAGTCATGACTGATCTTGGAAAATGAAATTTGATGAAGTATCAAATGCTCTGGGGCGTGGAATCAAAGCAATATTGACCTCACTTGATAGGAGTCACTATCTTTTATAGTTGATTAAACTTTGACTACACCAACAACATAGCGAAATATAAAGCCTGTGTCATGGAACTTCAAAAGCTATCAAGAGAAATGTCAAGACTCTATAGGTTTTTGAAGATTCAACCCTAGTCTTCTACAATTGAAAGGGGAATGGTAGACCTGCGACACCAAATTGGTTTATTATGGGAAACTAATTTTGAAACTCAAGAAAGAATTTGAAAATGTTAGTTTCATCACCTATCTCAGAAAGAGAATCAAATGGATGATGCCCTGACCACCTTGTCATCAGTTCAAAGTCAATCTAAAATCAGATGCCGCTTTTATTCAGATGAGTATCCATATGACTGTGACACTATCAAAATATTGGAAAAGAAAGGGATAGCTGACCATGGTACCATGACATCCTCTTGTTACATTTGGGATCAACAATATCTTGAACTTACCATTGAAAATGAAAAAAGGCCTATAAGAAGAATGGCTATGGAGTTTGTATTGGAGGTAATCTTATATAAGAAAGGTAAGGATTAAGTATTACTCAGACATATGAATGCCTTCAAAGTTAAGAGGAGCTTAAAAGAAGTTCATGATAGGATTCAACACATACCCTCAATGAGCACCAAATGGCAAAACAAATTATGAGATCGAGCTACTACTAGTTAACTCTTGAAAGGGACTATATCAATTATGCAAAAAAATGTCACAAATATTAGATTTATTAGGATGAGATCAATGTACCACCTTCACCGCTTCATGTCATGACAACCTAATGGCTTTTTTCTATGTGAGGTATAGATATCATCGGGCTTATCACCGTTAAAGCTTCCAATGGGCATCGATTAATTCTGGTAGCAATTAACTATTTTGCCAAATGGGTAGAGGCAACCTCATACACCAATGTCACCAAGTCAGTTATGTACAAATTTGTGAAACAAGACATCATTTATTGATATGGGCTTCCTGAACGAATCATCATTAATAATGCTCACAACTTGAAAAACAACATGATGCATTATGTTCTCAACTCAAAATCCAGCAGTATAACTTGATACAATACCATTTGAAATAAATGGTGTAATTGAGGTAGCCAATAAGAACTTCTAGTGAATAGTTGAGAAAATGGTTAAAACTTACATAGATTGGCATGAAAGGTGACCCTCTGCACTTCATGCGTATCAAACGTCAGTCCAAACTTCTATGAGTGCTATCCTACTTTCATTAGTCTATAAGATAGAGGGCATTCTACTTATCGAAGTCAAGATTACTTTTCTAAGAATTTTGATGGAAGCTAAACTTAAAGAAGCTGAATGGGCTTGGAACAGATATGATAAGTTGAACCTTATCGAAGAAAATCTGTTGGAAGTTATCATAGGTAAATGTATCACAACAAAAAAGCTCGCCTTTGCAAGTTTCATGAAATAAATTAATGCTTAAGAAAATCTTTTCAATCCATAGAAACGCCCTGGGTAAGTGGACTTCGAATCAGGAAAGACCTTATGTTATGAAATAGGCTTTCTCTAGAGGAGCCTGGATCCTAGTTGCCTAATCTAAACTTTGTCAAGAAATGCTATGCTTGAAGGATGAAAACCCGAAAGGGCATCCTCAATAGAAGTGTTAAAAAAAGTCAAAGAAAAAATAAATCTTGAATGAAAACCTTGGCGTTAGGCTAGCCTTCCCAACTAAGTTAAAAAACTTAAAACACAACTAAAGAAACTTAGCCTTGACTTGACCCAAACTTTAACCGAAGCAGATCCTACCCAGACACTTGTTAGAATTACCTCAGTTTAACCTCACCTAGCCTTAGTCATGTTAAACTAAACTCAACCTCACATTGTTTAAACCAAGTCAAAATCCTAATCAAAGCAGATCAAACCCTCATCGAACTAAAGCTAAACCTAACCTAAACCTAAACAGAGTCTTGAAAGATACAGAAGAAAATTGCATGAGTTTGGGGAAACTACCAAACAGCATAGGGTAATCTTAAGGGTTTTCAAAAGATTAACCAACATTGATAGGTTGACCGTTCAGGAAAAGTCTCGAGATGTGTCAGATGAAGCATTTATGCTGTGATTATTTAGGGCATCAACTGCCCTAGAGACTATCTTGTCCATTGTTATTGTACCTTTTGTAAGAGGAAACTTAGTTGTACTACATTTTTGTTCATGAATGAAATGCTATCCCATTTCTTTTTAATCCTTTCGCATCCTATTTGCATTATAATATGCTTGTCATTTAGTTGATAATACTTAATAATCGAATAAAATTCATGTCAAGATTTATTAACTTTACTCTAAAAAAGGCGAGAAGAGCATAAAAAACCTCTGTCTATGCTTTGAATGTCAAGATCACGAACCACTCTTATTCGATGCATATTAATTGCAAACACACATCAAACAATTCCTGACTCATCAAGAGTTAAAAATAATGAAAACCTGCTAAACCCAAGCAAAACCATCCGAACTGATCAAGAACACCATAAAGACTCTAACACTAACAAACTCAGTCAAGATACACAAACAAATAAACCAAAAATCAACAAGCCCTTAAATTGTCAAAAGCCAACCAACCCTGTTAGAATAAATCATTAAGTATCCTAATCAAGAGACATGGATGTAGACATCTTATTTTGTCAGGGCCAGTTTTTGGCATCCTAGGAGTTAGGTAAAAGATGATAAAATTAGAAAATAGAAATAAAAGCTGAGGGATGACTATCGGATGTCGTGTTGCCAGGCGAAAATTTTTTTTTAGGAAGGTATAAAATGCCTATAGGCCGTACTAAAGAAAAATATAAAATCGAGGCATTAAAGGCCATTTTTCATGGTGTTACCAGGGTCATTCAATTGAATACAGAAGTCAATATCTCACTATTTGTGACAAGTTAAGGTAACTCGAGAAGCCACAGGTATGTGCAAGCTATATGGGTAGATGAGTATTGATACGAGGCCTTTACGATGCAAAAAACTTGAATTTTCACATGTAGTATCGATAGTCGAGGGTTTGGTATCGATACCCAATGTGCGGTACTAATACCTAGCATATTTGTATCGATACAAGCCTTCGCAGTAGCTAAAGTTTTGATTTTTGGTGAAATGTATCGATACAAGTCCATGGAGTATCGATACAGGCCTCTAAGTCTCGAGATTGGAGATAATTTTTGCTCTTAGTATCAATACACAACTCCTTGTATCGATACTCAGGGGTAAAAAATTACCTTATGGATCGATATAACATGTTTTGTATCGATACAATAAGGCATTTTGCCTTGCTCGAACCATTTTTCAACCTTTAAAAATCTAATTCAAATATGCTTTTGACACCAAGTAACCGTTATAGAACATTGCAAACCTTGGCTTTGGGCTTATGATTGGATTTAAACAAATTTTAGAGCCTAAACAACCAATTACAAAGGTCACTTTCACAAGATATATGGTTGTAAGAGGGTGGCAGGCATATCATCAACTAGGAGCCTGTTACAGTTTTTCTGGTTTCTTTCTTAGCATGATGAACCAACGAAAGGAAAACCAGCTGAGCATGGTAGCTAGAGATGTTCCCTGGTCCATGAGGGACAAATCAAGACTGCCCTTGCCTTGTTTCCTAAAGGCATTGGCTGAGCATTAGATTAAAAAAAAGAACTCTTTTCCATCTGACAAAAATAAAACAACTCTTTCAGCCATAAAATAAAAAAAAACTCTTAGAGAAGCTCTCCAGCAATCCTAGAAAACTCTTCATCCATCCCCATAAATCCTCTATCAACTCCAGCTCCAACAACTCACCAAAACACTGCTCCATTGCCTTTCACCCACAACTAACCTCTATTCCCGTAGCTTCCTAAAACCACCACCAGAACACCTTCAAAAACTCAACCTTTTACACATTTTCATCCTCAAAACACCCTATCAGCAACCATAACCATAGAAAGCTTCTTTCTTTCACCCTTTTTTTGCTAAATAATAGCAAAAAGAAGGAAGGAACTGAGCTTAAAGTCACTGCTTTAAAAAAGGAGAACTTCAAGCTTTTGCTGGTATATTTTTTACCTTGTTCCATATATTTTCTGTTTTGATCATCCCTTTCATTTTAGTAAGCCTTTCATGTTGCCATGACCCTCCTAATACTCCTAGGCATCTTTATTGCCTTGGTTGTGGTAGTTTTAGGATCTTGATGACCATCTTGACACCTTAATGTTGTTAGATATATAAACTCAACATGCTTTATTTTCATCATCATACAGCCTTTTTTCATGCATCTTTTGCCATGTTCCTTCCATATTCACATATCCATATCATATTTAAATGGTCACCTTAATGCGTCTTAGGTATGTTCAAATATTTTTCTTGTGTTTTAAGGAGGCTCATGAAATAAAAATGCTGTCTTGACAACTCCAACATCCATTCCTTTGTATAAACATGTTTATATTACCTCTATGCACCTATTTGTCATATTCTTACATCTATGTCACTCATTTCCATGTCAAAACATCATCTTTGCATGTTTACATGTTTAATCCATGTTTATCTTTGTATTTGCTGTATTTTGTTCATGATATCGCCATTAAAATGCTTGTTTGTTTCTTACAAACTAATTTTTAAAAACATCCCCAAGTTAAGTTCATGTTACCTTTAATAGATGAAGAGTAGCATGGACTTAATGTTTTCATCAAATTGGTCTCCCAATCTTAGGGGCAGATCAACTTTTCAGCTCTAGATTCATGGTGAAATAAGTTCATTTTTTTTTTAAAAAGAAAATCACTTTTAGTATTAATCCTTGATCTTGAGTCTCGTGTTCCTTTTGGTGACATGGTCAATGGGTTGTTCTATTGTCCCAAACTACTCAGGGATTGTGAAACGAACTTGTGAAGCCCATGTTACTTTCTATCGTGAACTTTCGGACGTCTTAGGCTTAAGTCTATCTTCAAAAAAACTGAAATATTGAATAATCCCCCTATTTTTGCTTTGGCATCACTGTAGTCCAAAATTGAAAAATTATTTTTGAACCATAGAATATTTCCTTTCATTTTTCTAATAAATTTCCTTTAAAGGGCATCAAATTACCTTTCTAAGGGTGCCTTATTTTCCCTTGGATCATCCCAGACGAGGGAGTTATGATTTTTCAAACCTTTATTGTACAAAATCCCTAGAACCATCATATAACATTTTGTTTAGGCCATTATGCCCCACCATATGATTTTTACGAAATTTCCAAGTATTTTCCCA
Organism: Adansonia rubrostipa; assembly: GCA_038381775.1. Lineage (NCBI taxonomy): Eukaryota > Viridiplantae > Streptophyta > Magnoliopsida > Malvales > Malvaceae > Adansonia > Adansonia rubrostipa. The sequence continues at coordinate 2,018 of JBBYHM010095352.1, read as the reverse complement.
AAAATTTCACAAAATTCCCTTTTCAGAAAGGTTTTATCTACGATTTAACGATCTCAGATAAGCTTAGAATGATTTTTCAAAATCCATCATACCCTTTTAAGTGTAAATGCTACTAGTGCTGAGACGAATCTAACTTTGAAAATTAATTCTGCCTAGAAAGTGATTTTCTAGAATTTATATTAAACCTTGTCGAGCTACCTTTCCAATGGTACCTCATTCACCCTCTGAAGTCTTCGGATACACCCAAAAAAAATCCAGAAATGGAGATGACATGATGCTGTCCCCTGTTTTCAACCTAAATTTTGAATCTCCTTTTATCGAGATGTTCAAATGTCTCAAAATGCACTCGTTTATTCTCCTTGACAACATCAACCCTTTTTGACTCGGATCAGGATTAAAATATAAAAAAAAAATTTATATTAAAATTTTCGCTAATGGAGATACTCCAACTCCACTACTCAAAGAGGATAGTCCTAACCTTGTTTTTTTAAATTTAAATTTTCTCCTTGTTCCTAAATGTTTTCCTAACTTTGGGGATACTCTAACCCCACTACTTAAAGGTGATACTCAAACCCCATTTTTTCATTAAAAATTCAAATTGTCACTTTAATCTTAACTATTTTCATAGCTCTATTTTAAGGGATACTTCAACTTGTAGACACCTAATTTTGTCTGGGTTATCTATCCCTGAAAGTCCTAATTATCCAAAAATGGAAATATAATGGCCACTTTGATGGAGGTCAACTTCCACCAGAATGGTTTCATATTTTTGTAATTTTAATCAGTCATATATAAATAACTGTATATACACATGATGGAAAAATCAATTTTTTTAGGTAAAAAGGAAGAATTCGCAAAGGAAAAATTTCTGTTTTTGAATAAATTCTTGAAAAATTTTGGAAATTACCTCAGGATGATCTCATGGTTAATTTTTCTATTTTTAGGAATTTCCTAAGAGTTTTCTGAAAAACTCGAGAAATTAGTGGTCGGATATTTTTATCGACATCGATGTGGTTTTATGCTGATTCTCACCCCGAAAAATCATAAATATTCAAGGAAAAATATGTATTGGCATTTTCTACCATGAATTGTCAAACTATAAATTTTATAAATTAATTTTGAATTTATAGTCTTACGAGTATCATGCTCGTGAATTTTACTTTTGGTTCTTGTTTATCTATTTTTAAAATTTTACAAGTTCATTTTCTTCACCTTAGAAATTAATTTTTTGAATAATATGTGGTCTTGAATTTGTTTTACTTCAGTGTAAATGAAATTTCATAATTTTTCCCGGTATTGAAATACGAATTTTTCTTTATTCATAAAATTTTTGGTGGAGTCCTCCTAAGTTTCAAACATCAAAATTCATCTAATGTTATTGTTTGATTCACAATAAATTAGTTTTGGAAAATTCATTTATTTTCATAAGTTTTAAATTTTTTCTTAAAATTTTCTTGTTTTCGAAATACGGAGTTTTCTACTCCATAAATGTTTTCGAGGTGATTTTTCTTGGTTTCTAATTTTTAAAATTTATAAAATATTATTATTTGATTCACCTTAATTCAGTTTTCAAAAATTTATTCATTTTCATGAGTTTTGATTTTTCTTGAACTTCCCTCGTTTCCAAAAAATTGAGTTTTCTATTCCATAAATGTCTTTGGGGGAATTTTCTTCTATTTAAAATTTTTAAAATTCATCTAATATTGTCATTTAAATCCCAATAAAACAGTTTTGAAAATTTTAATTTATTTCATGGGTTTTGAATTTTTTTTATATATGTCAATTTTCCTAGACTAAGGCATTTTGTCATAAAATTTTATGAGTTTTTAACTTCCAATCAAGACTTTTGCACCATTTCATTTCTAAAATTTTGTCTATAATCAATTAACATTAAATTCAATTTTATTTTGATTTTTGGAAATTTTATTTAATTTCATTTAATTTACTTTTTTTCAACTAGTTGCATGCTAACTAGCTTGTTTTCTCATCCAATTACTTTCTAACCAAGTTGGTTACAT